>JAGXCT010035908.1:0-21834 GCA_022495035.1 Philopotamus ludificatus | reverse complement strand
TCTAATGTGTTAGATGAATGTAAAATTGTAACAAATAGGTGTAATATATTTTGGAAAAGAAAACAACGAGGGACATTCGCATGGCAATCACAGTTGTTGATTGATAACGACTTCTTTTTTCAGGTTTTAATGTGGAAACAGTAGAATATAAGAACATCAGCTTTACTGTATGGGATGTTGGTGGTCAGGACAAAATCAGACCTCTCTGGAGGCACTACTTCCAAAATACACAGGTATTGTGTTAAAAAATATTTTTGAGCATTTCCATTTTTTATGACTCATCGATGAGCTTTTCTGATTTATTTGACAAAATATTTTTCAGGGTCTGATCTTTGTAGTTGACAGCAACGATCGTGAGCGTATTGGGGAAGCGCGAGAAGAACTTATGCGCATGCTCTCAGAAGACGAACTCAGGGATGCCGTTCTGCTTATATTTGCCAATAAACAGGTAAACATCGTCTAATAATCGATTGTAAATATTTATTTTTTTCCGCCAAACGGTAAACCAGTCGCATAAAGCGTCACGGCTGATCTAACGGGATAAATGTCTTCAATCATTAGTTTGTTTCAAACAATATTTTGTATTCGTTACTAGGATTTGCCAAACGCAATGAACGCCGCTGAAATAACAGACAAATTGGGACTGCATTCACTAAGGAATCGTAACTGGTACATCCAGGCTACATGCGCGACTTCGGGGGATGGCCTCTACGAGGGATTGGACTGGCTCTCCAACCAACTGAAGAATGCTAACCGCTAACATCTTTTAGCGTGTTCGGTGCGTCAGTGACTCAGTGACACAACAATGAGTGCGGACTATATTTTAACTACTATATGTATCGGGCATCATGCTTTTACCTAATTTATAATTTGTATCTATTCCTTTGTATTATAATGATAATGTTTGAATCGCTGCATATACTATTAAGTTTTATTATTGTGATTTAAAAGTTGGAGATTCTGTGGTACAATTAAGGAAATATTCAACTTTTAAGATTTTGGCATATATTTTTTTTTATAGAGTTACTATGAGAGTTTAATATTATATTATGTGAAAAGATTCCATTTTTTCCTATCGCAATTCTTTTATAGACATTTCAGGTGGTCACGTATTTAGTCTATTTTTAATTTTAATATTAGTTATTGATTTCGTCATTATCAAACAAATCTATAGGAAAATGTATTTTATGATTATATGACATCTGAAACACGAGCATTTTAATATAATGCGGAAGGCAAAAATCTTAAAAATTGTTTCTCGTTTCACAGTGTAATCATGAGTTTCGTCAAAATTTTTTTTTATTGATGTACAGCAATTTGAACAGCAAAGACGCGCGTACGCATGACTTAATAGCCGCGACAACGGTGTAACTTCGGATGAGAGCCTCTGACCTCTCGCCTATGTCCAATCATGATACAGTAGTAGTAATATAATTAGTTCTTTTAAACAGCGAATATTAATTTCATTTAAATCATTCTAAAACTTAGATTTGACTGACTTTAGTAGGAAGGAACTGAATATGATAAACGTAACGAATATGGGAGCGAGGTGAGACAGGCGGAGAGCGAAGGCTGTCACGATAAACAACCGCATATAATGCTTCAATAATTTTTTGCCTAATAATAATTTATTTATTGTGACAAACTTACTTTGTTTATTGCAATTTTTTGATTTTCACGTAAATTTACATTATTGGATAAAAGTCTATAATTATAATACACAGTGTTTTTACTTAATTTAAGGATTGCCTGGCTGAAAGAATGAGTGTTCTTGTTAATGCTATAGTTGATTTAAGTTTCAATACGAAGGAAATATTAGATAGGGCAAATATAACGTGTACGTCACCCACTTAGTTGGATAAAAACATTATGTTCTGTAGTTTTTATACAAACCGGACTACTTTGACAACACCCATATTTTATTTTTCATTTTCAATGATAAATATTTATAATATGTATTTACACTTAATATAGTTATGAAAGTTGCACATTGTTATATTTCATTTTAATAATCCATATGAGAATCAATTAAAAATGAGGAATGGGATTGCGGTTGTTGGTATGTAGGTTTTTACTATTATTTTGTCTAGCAGCGTTCATTTCGTAATGGATGGACAATATCTGGGTTGGAGGCAGCCCGGCCTCAACCTTCTGGTGGTTACACCGCAATGGAAACAATGTGACATTCCGGTTTGTCTTGTGCTGTAATATGGAATAAATTTTATCCTCATACATGTTTTTGATTTTTATTACATTACTAAACCCATTCCACCGATGGAGTTATAATAAATATTTCTCGCAAATTCATTACGAAATTTTTAACCATGCAATCGTATGAATCACGCTGGAATAAATATTTAATATGACTCACATTTCCATTGAATCACTATCGAATTTTCTAGAACTATTGCATATGTTTAATGGCGAAACAATCATCTAAGTTTTTTTTGTAAAATTACTGAAATAACAATAAAAAATGGCACACATTTCATTGAAAATGACTATAAAAATTATCTCAAAAATTATATGGGTTAGATTATACATTTGTTCGTCGATGATAAACCCACGTCGACAACAGTTAACAACGAATAATACACAATGTATGCATTCATGCAGAGATAAGATGTACCGAGGACAAGTCTATCCGCAGGTGCTACTATTGATTGCTAATAAGTTTGTATAAATATACGAGAAGTAAAAACATTAGTTGCAAGATAGAATAATGAAATATCAAACATATGACGATTACGATTCAAATCTGCATTAATCAAAAGCCAATGATTGAATGATTCTTTGAGGCTTAACCACTTCACGCTCGCTCACGCGTGTATGCGTCAAGCAGAAACGTTCCAATTTATGCGCTCGTGCGTATTCGTGTGAAGCCGTGTGCAAAAAATGGACCGAAAAGGGTTGAAAAAAATATAAAAACATTTTAATATTTTTAATACAGTTATATGCTTCAAATTAAAGGCAAAAAAAATACATTTTTTTGGAACGTTTGGGCAAGAATAATTCGGGCATGAAGTGGTTAAACTCCTTATGGGTTTTCACTTTAGGGTCAATGATTTTTCTCCACTGCGGTCCTCCAGTCTCACCTACAGTTTTTTGAGTTGCCGTTGATATGCCGTTTTTAATCGGCACGCTCATGTCTTAGGATCTTGACCATTCTTGATTTGAATCCTCTTGATTTTGACTCCAAAATTCTCCGGTACATAGGAGATACTACTACGGTGGGTTCTTTGACTCGACCAAGTAAAGACCGCACTTGGTCGTTCCAGCGGATTGGCGCCCTGCCCCTTCCCCTGCGTCCTTACACGTTTCCAAGCGTGACGAGCCTCTCCAGGCTATCATTACTTCCAACGAGATGTCTAAAGTATCGAAGCATCCTTGTGGTAGAAAGTCAGTCATCTTTGTCGTTCCCCATTTCTTTTAGGACAGATACGTTTGTGCGTTTAGCATTTAGTCCATAGTATTCTCAACAGCACTGCACTATATATTCCCATGAAAACCATGTCCATGGTCCTCCATAAGGGGAATCATGCACATGGTCACGATCCTCAGAAATGAGAGAAAGTGGATTAATATCTTATATATAAAAAAAAAAAAAATATATAATATGTAATCGCTTCACGACTCAAAAAAAAATTCTCAACAAGCGTCGCTAGAACCACATTTCAAAGGTGTCAATTGTCTTTTTCATGTTTATGGTCCAGGTTTCTATGCAGTAATTAAAAATACACCTACAGTTATTAGGGATTTAAGCCATCGTTTTCTAGGTCGGTTCCTGGATCTCTTGTGGCATGATTTGGTGAAGATCAGTAACTATACGAAGAAAGCCTCCGGGTCTTGATAAATTAGAAGATATTTTCATCTCTAATTAGCTTGTGATTATTTTTGACGCACAAGTTTAACGTTACCCTTCTTTGAGCTGAATATCCAACGGAATATTTTTCTTTTAATGTTCGCTCTTTGCTACTCCAAGCCAAGTCTCCTCGATTGGTAACTACAGCTAATTATATATTTGTATATCAGGATTTGAGTCTTATTTTCTAGGATTCTCGGGTAGTTTGGATTGCTTGCTGATTTTGGATTCCGGATGTATATATTTGTTTACTTTTTCAATGCAGCGATTTTCTACTCTCAACACTCGCTCAGTTTTGGAGGCATTTACTTGTGCTCACCATATATTGGCGTTGAAGGTGTCACGAGTTAAACCATCTAATCATTGTTCCTCATAGTCATGTATCGATTATTATTATCTATACAACAAGTTCTCGTGCAGCCTAAACTAATTATTATTTAACAGTATTGTTTTATAATTCGACGTGTTTAAAATTTATCGACAATTGGCGTTTATATTGAGCGGCTGTTGATAAAAGGTATTTGCAATTTAAAATTGGCGCAGATTAATATATTGACGATAAATTAATCTGATTGGAATAATTGTGGCCGTCGATGCTGATGAGATGCCCAATGTGGAAAACAAAATGGTTGTACACGGGGTTTTCATTAAAAGTTATGTACTCCTCGGTTGACCTTATTAGTTTGCAAATCATTTAAGTGATTTGACATTTTGAAACCAAATTAGAGAAGTGAAATTTACGAGATACGATCATCATATAATTTATAAACCGTAACGTCTGCAGAGTTGACCAACCTCATAAGTGGGTCACAATTTTTATGGCGCTCAACAAATCATATTAACCCTATGACTGTCATTGGGTGGGTTGAAAATTTAATCACAATCAAAATGTGCACTTTATTGGTTCGGTGTATTTATAATTTAAATATTTCTTTTCTAGATTTTATGATTGATATAATTTTGATCATAGAAGGTAATAAATATTTGTATTTAAATGGCTTACATAATTGAATATGATTTTATTAATGGAAAATAACTAAAGCAAACGTTTATTATATTGCAGAAAGACTTGAGAAGTGATTGTGCGATAATATTTAGTCACTATCTAGATTAAAACTTACTTTACATTGTGTATGAAAAATTAAGAAACTGTTTAAAAATATATCAGGTTTCTAATGTAGAGGCAACGTAAATATACATATAATAAAGATGCATCTATTATATAAAATTTTCTTAGCAAAATTAAAATTAATTTAGTTTTTCGTTAAGGAGTCCACTGATACACTTTCCAATGATTTAATATCTGAAAATCTTGTTTTAAATTTATTTTCATTAATTAAATTAAAGAATTAATTTTTTTCTTCGATGCAGCTTCACATAAGTTTGATTTGATCATGTTTTATGTCAGAAAATACATTAAACCTTTTCGTTTTTCACTGATTAGCTTACAATTTAATGCTTTAACCTCGTCACACATCTACATAACAATCTAATCTTTTCCTTGCAGTTTTAAAAATTTAAATCAAATACATGAGTACATAAAGGATAAATCTTGTAACTGATATAAATATTCTAATGAATCCATCTCTCTAATTTTTGTATAGAAGAACCTATTCTCCCTTTAAATTAATTTGTTAATCTCGATTTACACAGTTACCATTTAGTTCAGGTGCGGCCAAACTTTTTAGCTGAAGGACCGCTCTAGGAATAGAAACTACGACGGATTGCAAATATAAATATTTTTTCTAGATAAATATTATAAATTATCGTGACAAAAATACAAGATTTCTTGAAACTTGTTATAATTTAATTAATGAAATAAATAAAACCGTTTCACATCTTTTAATATTTTTGATGTTCATCAAAAGCTGATAATTTAATTTATGAAAAAAATCCGCAGGGAGATCATGATGATATTTGACCGAAAGATCTATGAAAAGTATTCAGATTCACTCGAGAAAATTTAAACCTTTGGCTGACCAAAGCTGACCACCTCGGTCAGAAGATAGACCACCGCAACCAAGCCAGAAACTATTAATGTTTGTCCGTAAATTAAAAATATCGTCCAAGAAAGCGCCCAGTGAAAATATTTTGGTAGTTATCCATAAGCTGTTATTTTCGTCCAAAACAAAAAACCACCAAATTTAATAAAAAAAAAAATAAAATTTTCAATATTCTTCATTAGGTTCGCCAAATTTTGCCAGCAGCTCACAGGACATAATAAAATCAACGGCTATCAAGCTAAAGGTTGTTAAGAAGTTTAAGTTTTCAAATTATTTGAAGCAAAGTTGCATGTTGCGGTTTGAGTTGTTATTTGTGTTTTATTCTTTTATTTTTTTTGTAGGAAGAAGAACAGTTTTGGGTAGTAGAATTCTATGAAAGGATTGAGAGTATATGGGGTCATAGTTAGAGAGGGAGGAAATGGATGGGTTTTTATTTATAAATTTATGAAGGTAATCGTAAAAGGGAGGGGCATATTTTTCGATAAGGTCTTTAAGAGGGATTTTATTTATACGAGGAGGATGCGTATATTATATGAGATATAAGCTATTAAACATATTTGGAACATATTAAAATTTTTAGAAAAGTCATTTATAATTCCAAACGAACAATTGCAATCGATCGGCGATACGCCCGGCGAAAAGGGAGAATTTTCAGGTCTTTGTCTTTATCTGTGTTGCGAATAAACCAAGGTGCATTTGTGATTGTTCGTAGTTTTATATTTCTTTTTCTTTTAATTTTATTTATATGAGTAGGATGCGTCGTGCCCTAGATCTGAGAAGCATATAGAATTTTGAGGACGGATGATGACCATATAAGTATTATTTTTCTCAACTACAAAAGACAATATATTTTAAGATATAAATAATAAAGATTAAAACTGCCTCTTAGTAGAGTAGGATGCACATATTTTTATCACAGAGGATTCCAATGGGTGAGAAGGGAGGTAAAATAGTACTAAACCAAGGTAAGGTAGTGAGGGATACCTTTTTTAAATTATTTTTTTGGGGTAAACATCATAGATAATCGTATTTATGATATTTTTTTTCTAATATTTAGTATAAGCTTTTCTTTATTTATATCGACAGGGATCAAGGATGTCGATAAATGCATTCTAGTATAGAAAACTATGGTATTCAAACGACTGTCCTTGAATCGAGGTAGGAAGAACCGGTGACATGACACTGAGGCAATCGCCGCAAATAGCTGCGCTATTGTCGCAAACCAATTGACTGAGTGGTCAATGTCATGGAGAACGCTTCGTGTTGGATCGGTGGGCGGTGACACGGAAGGTCATGGCTGCGATTTACCAGTGCTGTCGCATCCAAATGACGAAAAGTTTTCAAACAATCTGTGTTATACCACTTGCTAAACGAAAGGTTACAGCTCTTTGTCATAATTGAGAACGGTGTGGCATTTGAGGCTCGTCAGTACTCATATTTCTTATGGTTATTAGCTGACCAATTAAAGGCTACGATTACGGCAGTTTAACTGTAGTGTATAGTCATTCAAACCAAATCAGCCCCGAGAAACTATAGCGTGGGAATCAGCATGAAAATTCGTTGGAGATTTGTTGAATATTTGAAAATTAAGTATCGTATTCGTAAATTACGACAAGATCGAATTCTTATTTGTCAATATTTACGTGTGAGTTATATAGTTTGAATTTCTACTGCATCGATTTTGTTGTTTAGGTCAATAGTCTGATATTAAAAACAATACATAATATACGCATTCAATATTTATTTCGAATTGAATTGTGTGCATGGACACTAATTTAGATGTTATGATTTATATTTAAAATAATTTTGAATCTTAGAAAAAAAAGAATGTATAATAATTGTGGTACTAGTGATTGTTTTTGGTCATTTAATCCTGATAATGGATAATTATAATCAATTGTAACAATTGTATGGGCTTATTTTTTTTTGAGTCGTGAAGCGATTACATATTATTATATTTTTATATAAGTTATTAATCCACATTCTCTCATTTCTGAGGATCGTGACCATGTGCATGATTTCCCTTATGGAGGACCATGAACATTGTTTCAAGGGGAATATATAGTGCAGTGGTTTCCTTGCCGCCTTCTGCACCGTAGTGTTTATTTTATACTGAAGAGCGCTGCTGCCCGCTTCCCAGCTTATATTTTTGATAATTATTTTTTTGTGAAAATGAAGGTCGTCAGCCTTCATCCCACCCCTCTGTTGACCAGCGTCACTCAGAAGTATTCAGAATGGTCACCCATCTGAATACTATCTGCGCTTATTGGCAATTAACTTTAACAATCATAATTTGATTGTAATTACCTCTAAGCTATGACGGGTATGGGCTTATAGGGTTCGTTAAACCCAATAGTCGCAAACTCATTAGTCAAAAGGAAAAGAAAAGAAAATTTTGTTTTTAAATAGACCATTACTACAATACCGAATATGACTTTTAGGATTTTTTTCCGAAACTAGTACACGTGCAAATGATACATACCATAAACTGAACAATGGTTATTAGCTAATAATAGCGAATAGCAAACAAATGCAAACTTGCACTCCCCATTATTTTTAATTTGTTAACTTTTGCAAAATTTGCCCATATTTTTGGCACATTTGTTTAAATTTTTTGGGCTTTTATTCAAAGAAGCTATCATTTTGACATATATCTTCAAGGTGAGTCCATTATCCAAAGGGAAATGATGTAAAATTGTTATAAAACAAAATTTGGTGTGACAAGTAATGATACCCAAAGCGGCACCCAAAGGTTGACCTAGTCCAGCAGTCGCCAACTTTCACCACATGCACAAGCACTAAAAAAAAATAATCTCACGAAAAACGTCAAAAACAATATCTTATTAAGGACGATTGCATTTATTACTATACAATTATGAAAACTACGATTTTCCATGCAACATTTGATCGAAAAAGATCTTGAACGAGATGCGAAATTTTTAATGTTCTTTATTGGTGGCTTCGTTGGATGCAATAATAAATAAATGGTTCGCATTTGTATAGACATGTATAGAAATATGGTGAATAACATGGCGGTATCGAAGAACCGTCAACAATAAAACAGCCATCGAAGAAACATACAGCCTCTGCTTCAAAATCAAAGAAATGATTGTCGGCATCTGACACAGGCTCCGGTTTGTCGGTGACACCAAAATTGTTTGCAGTTCGGCCGCTTCGCAACATTGGATCCTATTGTGTCTAGGCCGCCATGCGTAAAATGTGACCGCACCATTATTGATCTGCCACGGCGCGCCAGTGTCGGAGTTCACGAATCTCGGCGAGATCAACTGGTCCAGATATGGACAGGCGGGTCACCATATGGCCGGGTGAATACCGATAACGGCATTTCGACACCCACCTCCAGACCCACTGTATTAGGATGCGGGTTAGTCACCTCTTAAGCTCGCGACGAGCACCTGGAATGGGGTTGCTTTGGGGCGGATTTTTTCAATCTGTAGATTGCCATGTCTTCAATCAAACCAATTTCGAAAGCAGTGCCATGGCTTGTAGGTAACATCAATCAATTTGATAGTGTAGGTTAAGTGCGACTGAGTAAGGTTAGTACCAGAATAGATTAATCTTCCGGCGATATTTATGAATTCTGGGAATTCTTTAAGACACCTTAAGTCAAAAGGATGCAATGCATTGGGGCCCTAGCCATTTAGAGGCCCTCGGTGCCCTCTGGACCCTCGGCATTAAAGGGTCATTCATAATAGACATATTGCACAATTAACAATAATCGTTTTTATTAAATATATGGCGAGTCAAAATCTAATTGAAGTGCGACTCTATTTCCATGGTGAATATGGTTTTTATTATTTCAAGATAGGTTCCACGTTATAGAGCGGGACTTTATAGGGGGATAAGGCGTTTCAATTTTATTTTTTGATTTGAAGGAAATCAGTAAATCAACCATTTTCATTTTTCTTTTTTTTTTACATTTTTAAGCTAAAGACTTGACTCGCGCGATGAGCGATATGCTTTCGTATTATGGCTGACGTAATCTTCCCGTAACTTGTGGGCAGGGAAGATCAACGCGACATTGTATTCGTTAATTTTGAATGCGTTAGCATATGATGAAAAATTATAGAGGGGATCGACGTTATAGGAAAAAACCGCCGCAAACGTAATAGGGGGCGTTATAGGAGTGTACGTTATAGGAGGGTTTACTGTAGTTTATTGAGTTTAAAGTAAAAGAAAAATATTTGGGAGTAATACAATTACAGTTTTAAGCACAAGGGTTGTTATTTACGTTAGGGCAAAATGATGCAAAGGAACCCTTGTCTTTTAGGTGCCCTCGTGGGGGATTTAAAATCCCAAATCCTAAATCCCAATATCTCAATATCACAATATTCATTATAACAAAATACCACATACCAAATAACAGATTAATTTAAAGTATGTTTTATTTACAAAAAATAATAAATAAAATTATTATTTTATATACATATGTATTCAAATTTTGAGGCTATATTATAGCGGTCGGCAAAGTGGTGGTCCGCGAGCAAATTTCAGTGGTCCGCAGAGAAATGGGGATATTACTTGCATTATTTAATCCACAACAAACCAACTGTCAAACAAAAAAGATTTAGACAATACAAAAGAAGAAAGAGAAGAAGCAACACAAATAAAGAATTTAGCTAATGGTAAACTCTGACGAATCTAATAAAGAATTTAAAAAATCATTGAAGTTTATTGTCGCAATTGCGAAAAACAAACAACAATATTCGCTTCTGTTGCCACGGGCGTGATATTTTTTTCTCGATCGCATCCGATACGGTGTGCCGAGTGCGAGTGAAACGTACTAGTGACACGTGTCGCAAGAACTCAGTCGACGGCGTGTGTTCCTAATAATCCTTTATTTAAATGTTTAGATATTGAGTGTCGCCCGAAGGGGGTCTCTGAGAGATTTGATTGAACGGTTGATTTTTTTTAGTATCAGATGCGATCCTCTCGAATCACATTGGCGTTTACTTGCACAAGTTGAAGACCAGATTTCGTAGTCGGGTTGCATAACCGTGCGCAAATCTGCAGCAGCGGCTACACGTGTTACGTAAATATGACACATCCTTTGTTTGAGCAGTTGTCGCTCTTGAGGTCGTCGACTCTGACGGAGGTCCGTTCTTCTTCGCGACGGCCCGCGGTGGCGTCAGCGCCTCGCGGAGGGCACAGAGACCCATTCGCGAGAGGCGTCTTTGTAAGTTCGCATGTATGCTCCAAGAGATCAACAATCGAGGCTTATAAGGCCATAACGACTGAGCCTAGTAACTAAAAGAGAATGTCTATGTCCCACGTTTTATTACTCCTAAATTTGAGAAATTAGTATATGGGTTATATTCAATTATATTTTATATTATTATTCATTTATTGGATAACTACGCATATAAATTATAATAATGAATAATAGAAATAATTTATTTAATAGAGAGTTCGCAATACATATGCAATTCAAGAGGTCGAGGAAAGCGAAGCATAGTGTAATATCGGGTCCAGATACGTCAGCTTCTGATCGAATATCAAAATTTTCACTCTTCTGATAGCGAACAATAAATACGCATCAAAAATATCAATGTCAGGATACGCCAGGGACCTGTGCATCAACATTTTAGTAAAACATATTTCATTGAATAAATGAGAATAGTTACGAAGAAACTCGTTTTCACGAATTGGGCTAATATTGACGAATACTGATGTAATAAAAAAATATACGTCAACAGTTATTACATCCAATTAACACGTTAGCGCCCATTAACGATATATTTATAACGCGCATTAAATTATTGTTAATTAATTTAAACAACCGAATCACAGAATGTACGAGTGTCGCGTATATTTATTACATATTTTTGCGAGTCCGAGACATGTGTCTAGCTACTAATTAGATATTGTAAAATTTGCATTGTTAATCAATTTAGTAGAAAAAAACTGGAATAGCGACTGGCCGGTGCCGATCGGACTTTGTGTGAAATCGTTTCGGTGGATATTATATGTTAAGTGCGCAAACACTGGATTCCGTCCGATGGAGTCAAATATGACATTTTAATTAATTAAATCGCTCGTAAATTTATCTACTGTACACGCAAATGTTTAAACTACTCTATGTGAATTAGTAATTATTTATTTAAATTTATTCCGAAGCGTCACAATTATTTACACGGTCGGTATTTATTGCGCTAATATTTTTTTTATGCAAATATTCAGTATTTTCACATTCGTAGACGAAAAATGCAATATGTCGACGATTACAGTTATTGCAATTGCAATGCCATCATTCATTCACATGTTTTTTTTTTAAATTTCTAATTAGCATATTTTCGCTTAAAAACGCATTTGAATAATAACTAGCCGTATTAACTTAATAATGCACTGTGTGTTTTTTTTTTTGAGATAAAATATTTATTTATTTATATTTCATGCTGAAAACGCAACCGTCGTCAAAAGAGAAAGCGCCGCTAAAGAATGACACACACGTTTACAATTTTAGAATTTAATTTTTTATTTTTATCCTCAAATTTTCCTGTCGTTCTACTCTGCTGAGTAACAACAGGTACACGTGTATAGACTGATTGACACCACGCTGACACCTTCTCACAAAACAAAACTGTCTTAATGACAGTGGCAATGAAAAGAAGTTATTAATAAAAGCGTCACAAGTTTCCAACGGCTGGCGTCCAGACGCCTATTGCGTAATACTTGTCAGTGTTTTATAATAAAAAAAAAACCTTTCATAAAACTTTATACTACTTAGATATTTCGTTTTAGTTTGATCAAATTATACTTACAATTTTATAAAACAATTAATGAAAAAATAGATATTTTCATGGAATTATATTTTATCTAATGATATGAAGAATGTTTATTTATGTGCATATACTTGGTCTTGTATCAATTGTTATCCACACCTGAATCGAGCTCATCAAACTGAAATAAATCAATGATTGTATTCGTCACGGTTCACGTTTTGACAAACACTATTCCCCACTAATTATGCGTCTGCGATTTTGCGTCACCGACTTACTCCTCGATTCATCACGTTTATATTTGTGAAAAAATCTATTTCCATCATGGACCAAATTGATTTGCGAGGTGGACCGCGGAATCGGTGATGCTTTAATGAATATTAATTTTTATGGCCAGAAAACAATTTGCGCAGCAAAGAAATCGCATCCAAGCGGGCCACGTTACTATAAACGAATGCCGATGCATTTTTATTTTAAACTAGCCGTGCCGATGGGGTCTATTTCGAGTTTTGATTGTTCAAATTTCTTAAAGTCAACATATTGATGAAGAATTCATGGGGTCTGTTTTTCTATTATATTATAGCCGCCTTTACGGATCGCTTAATTCTATTAGGAAAACGAAAAAATATGAAGGAATACATTCTTAAAAATATATTAAATAAATGCATTTTTGTACGTGTTATATACAATATAGTTTTGGCACGTCTAGTAAAAGGATACAATATAGGATGACCAATAAATGGATTCGGAATGCCCGTCCAGACTTTGTCAGGTGTGGCATTGTTGGGTTGTCGGTCTAATCCTGACATACAGCCGTGGCCGACCCAGTCGTCGTAAATAATACCGAAATTAAAATTTAAACCTGACCCAGGATCGTGTCTAGGACAAAGGACAAACGGAAGAAGGACAAAGGCGGCCGTTGCGCCCTGGGATGCCTCGCATACTTTTTCAGATTTTGTCTGGCTTTCCGGGTATAGGAATGTCGAATTCAAGGACAAACAGCCGAAAATTCTATACTCATTTTTCGTTCGAATATTTTATGTCCCGAATTCTTTCGGAGACGTATTTTTAGTGTTGGTCGGTCATTCGTGTCCAAATAAGTTGTTGGATTTACAATTGTTCTGATAAATAAATATGTATTAAAGAATCAGAATAGCTTCAAAATGTAGCACCTAGATGTCTCTTTATATATTTTTATTAAAGATACATGAACAGACACTTGTTTTACAGTAAACTCCCAATTATCTGTGTGCTGATTATCCTTGTATGAATATTATTATGTATAAAGAGGGATTCTGATAACGGACGACAGACTTATGCTTTCAAAATTGTCTAATGTAATGTAATCTCACAACCCATGGATAGTGACGACATGAGCCCCATGTAACGAAGATGAATTCTTCTGATGCGGGATGCTATACATGTGGTACCTTCCATAGTATTGGTTCAAAATAAAGTTTGATTACGGAACAAAATTCTACCAGCGAACCTGAGACATAAATTGTAAATTTTATGGTTTTAAAAATAATTATTAAGATTTTCATAATAAATATTATATATATATTAAAATAATAGAGGTTGTCGCGTATCGGGATTGGACGTGGCGGCTATGGCGCTTGGGCATACTCATGGTTTCGTAGATTCTACGGAGCTATGAGGAGGCAGGCCGCTATCCAGGCCAATTCGGTGACCGCGTGTGCTACAGGAGGCGCCAGTAGCACCTGATCACAAATTAAATACGAATTAGTTCTAGTCTCGTCCGATTATTATTGTTACAATCCGCGCGTTGACAGCTAGGGTCCCGGGCTTATGGCTGGAGACCTGATACGCATTCAAAGAGCCAAGATAACCTGGAGGAAGACCGTCACAGTCTTGGCATCGGGGTTGGGACGGACGTGTCTCTGCTGGATATTGTGTAGTGTCCTCCAGGTGGCAAAGACCTGCCTCGGGGTTAGAAGGCCACCTAAATAAAATAAAATAAAATAATAGCCTTCGTTAGACATGAATACACCAATCCCTCGATTTACGCGGTAGATACGTTCCAAATAGAGACACGTATTTTAGCATCTATTTTTTTAAAAAATATACCGTTTAAAATGACAAATTTTAGCATCTATTTCGCGTTTATTTCTTAATTACGAATTTGAAGTTAAAAAGTCTAATTTATACATAATTTTTTAAACGATATACAAAATATTGATATAAAAACATTTGAAATTAAATGAAATACAAGGAATACACCGATTAAAATGATATAATGGATTAAATTTAAAAGTTTTACTCATCGAGCATGTTTTATTGATGATTGTTTTAATCGTCGATCGTTAACAATTAAATTGTACGTACTAAAAATCGTTCTCGTCAACACTATTGCAGGACGCAAAATTGATTGAAGGGCAGCATTGCCGAATTCTTCGTGTTTCATCTTTGTTGCAAGTAAAAGTTGAAGAGTATCAAATTTTACCCCACTTTTAATATTACATGATAAATTATTAAAAAAATGTGAATTCTTATCACTCTAAACATTGAGTGGTTGTTAATGTTGTAAACAAAGGTAAGTTTCTTATTACCGATATCGTTTCATCAATTTGGAAATTACATCTACTTCCAGCTACAGATGCTGAACAGATGATGAACAGATGATTTAAAGTTTCATAAAACACATTCGTTTCATTTATATTTAAATGTGACTCGAGTTTTAATAAACTTAATTAAGAATAACTTAATACAGACTTAAGAATATCTATTGATTCTAGTTTGGTGTGTTCGTCTGTTTCAAGAAGTAGCTTCTGGGTTTATGGGTCCTATGTTTTAACCGAGAGATTTTTTTATTCCCATAATTTCATCCCACAATAAATGGGAAAAGGGGTACGAAGATCCTTCTAATTTATCAATTAAATTAATAAATTTATTGCATATCTCGCTAACAAATTTACATTGAATTTTTAATGTATTTGTATCAGACTCATACAACTCTATAATTCTTCCTTTTTCTACACTTTTTATATCACAAAACAAGTACCAACCTAAGTATGTGGCATCATAGACAATATACAAGAATTGACCATAGAGTCTGGGAGGATTCTCTTTAGTCATTTTTCAAGAAAATCGATATATGGAAAATTTCGCATCTATTCGCAATTTTCAAAATTTCGCAATTATATCGCATTTATCGCTTCTATCGCAAAATGCGATAATCACGTATCTCTAGTTCCAAGAAACAAACGCGCAAATCGAAACCGCGTAAATCGAGACTTCAAGGTCATACGAAAATGATAGATAGGTTCCAGAAAATAAAAATCAGCGTAAATCGAGACTTCGAGTTCATATAAAGTAAGGGGATAGGTTCCAGAAAACCGCATAAAATGAGGCATAAAAAAATACAATTTTATTAAGAAATAGATTTAATAAATCGACATTCAAATTTTGTAACATCTCTAACGTATGAGGTATATTTAGAACTGATCAGGGATCCGGAGGTGACACTTCTTCTAACATTTATTTCATTTTTTTTAATTGTACGAACAGTAGATTCATTCGGTTTATAAGTTTTTGCAAGAGATGCAAAACTTACAACAATATTTGACGTACTGCACACGCAATAGAGGGGGTTACAAACGTCTGGTCGTTGAAGTGGGAGTAATCTGATGCAATATATGAATTTGCCATAAAATATGTTTGATTTCTTAAAAAAAATATTGTTTTTTCTGACGCGTAAAAGTGAAACCGCGTAAAATGGGTACCGCGTAAATCGAGGGATTGGTGTAATAGCATTTTGGCCGATTATCCATTAACTTGGATAATCGAGAGTTTATTGTATAATCAAGTTGCAATTTCCGATATATTACATGATTGGTGCTTCAATTGGTTTAATATATTTGTATAAACAAGATATTGTTTAATTCTCAATATAAATGGATAATTTTAAGATTAAAATTGGTAATCCTTATATGCTTCGTCTCGTCGCGGACTGAGGTCGTGTCACTCGCACTCGGCACATCGTACCGGATGCGAGCGAGAAAAAACATGCGTGGCAACATAAGCAAATACTGTTGTTTTTTTATCGCAATAGAAGACAATAAAGGACAATGATTATTTATAATACATATTTATTCTTCAGACTTTTTTTAGACAAATACAATAAGTTTGTGACATGTAGGATTTAAATTAAAAGAGTTATATTTATAGTAAAAGAGAGATGGGTCTATTTACTATGAAATGAATGTATGAAAATATACCACAAGCATTTCAAATCAAGATATTTTATAAAAAAAATGGATTATTCTAAGAATAAAAATAGTTATTCATGATATATATTAGTACAAACATCCAAAATATCTACCAAATTTTGGAATAGAGCCGCATATTTTGTTTTTATTTTTTTGGCAATTGCGGACAATAAAGGTAATTAATTATTTATAATATTTATTTTTCAGACTTTTTAGACAAATACGAAAAGTTTGTGACATGTAGGATTTATATTTAGAGTTAATAGGTTCATAATATTATTCGTGTTTTATACATACGTATTAATTTTGAGGCAAGACTTTAATCTTTTAGCATACGTTATTTGCAATTGTTGGAGAAACTGTTGAGGGCAAAGCAAACATAAAGAGCTATACTGAATATGTATGTTAATTCGTCTACCATGGAATAAAACATTCATATTTGTCAGCGTTCACATGCGCTATTCTAACGTTTTTTAGGCTCGTATCTGGGGTTAAGCATGGAGGATCTGTCTGTTGCTTGCATACAATGTTGCGCCGTATGAGGTTTCCCAGAGTCACGAATCATACTCGAGACAAGACAAAGCGACAATGCGACCTCATAGAAGATCGAGATCTCGGCAGACGGACAGATGACGGGCGAGTTGAAAGGACTGTCACCGTCACGTAGCAGGAGCCTCCGTTCGTTAACCGTTCGCCGCGAAATTTGTGAAAGGCGCGAGGCTGTAAAAAATATAAATAATCCGACATTTTTACGATAAAGCCTCATTATGCATGTCGGGCTGTGTCTAAGTTCAAGAGGTGGGCGAACCAGCGGCGGCTGAGACAAAGGCGCCCACGCCCCGGCCTCGTGTGCATCCGTAATGGACCCGGAGAAATGGCACGTGAAACGAGAGTCCAAACCAAACCGTGTTATCGGAAGGCGTGCGTGCTTCGACAACTTCTGGTATCCACCCCTGGCACCACTTTGCTATGGCGGAAGTCATCGACACGTATGCCGCCGCTGCGCTTTTTCTCCGGTCCACTTGTAATTCGGACATTTGTTTTCTCAAATACGAGTGACTACAAACAACAGAATGTATAAAGTATGCCTTAAAGTCTTTAAGGTTCATTTAATGTCGAAAAACCTATTACCAATAAGGTTAATAATGTTAGCTGTGACTCGTTACGCCGGAACCTCTAGAGAAGAGGAAAAAGAATACCGCGCCAAACCCTTTCAATTATCTGGGCACATTACGGAGGGTAAAATCCGATACCAGCATTGGTAAAAGATACACGTCCAATGCCGACAATGGTCAAGAGAAGGAAACCTCTTTATAAAAAACCGCATACTAAGACCGGTTGGGCCACCGCGGTATGGACTTAAAAAGGGGAGTCCTCAATACATTAAGAGACCCCGCTCTCGTGGTCTCGACTACCATTCGAGTGTCCGGTAAGACTCAAATACTCGTCGAGTGAGTGTCCCGTGACTGACAAATGATGATGATGATGATATACATATATATATATATAATAAAAAAAAATATTTTCGTACTCTAATAAAAATCAATTTGTATTGTAATCATCCTGGGTTAAAAAATAATGAAATTTCAATTAAAAATACAGGCGGACCTCAGCTTTCACACATTCGATTTTCGCACAATTCGCTATTTCGTACATTTTTAAAAAATCGGTTTTTTTTTCAAAAATTGTTTCCAAAAGGCACGGCATAGTGATAGATGAAATGGAGAAATCTTTGTGTTATTGAATAGGTAATCAAAATCAAGAAAACATCCCCTTGAGTAATTCAATGATTCAAGTTAGGCTCTTAGTTTGCATAAAGATTGGAAGGCTAGACTAAAACGAAGATTCTAACACAGTATTTCATGCAAGTAACGGCTGGTTTTCAAATTTTAAAACAAGGTATTCTTTACACAATATTAAATTCACTGGAGAATCAGCTGATGCGGATAAAGATGCTGCAAAAGACTTTATTTCGCCATTGTCCAAAATTATTGAAGATGGAGAATATACCTCTAGTCAAATATTCAATGCAGATGAGACTGGTTTATTTTGGATGAAGATGCCTAATCCTTATCAAAGGACGAATCAGTTGCCCCTGGTCATAAACCTTCTAAACTTAACGGTGAAGATGTTAATGAGATGATTGAATCTCATTCACAGACATGACTAATGAATTTCTAATGGACCGACAAAGAGAGAACAAAATAGTATACAAATTGTGAAAGTGAGGAAGAAGAACCAGAAGAAATCATCAAGACCTTAACCATAAAAAAACATGACCAAAGCTTTTACGCATCTCGAGACATTTTTGAATATTATGGAAGAATGTGATCCCAATGGAGAACGCATATCTCAAGTGCGTAGGGCGATCCATAATAGTACTGCATGTTACAGAACTCTCTATGAAGAAAAGAAAAAAAGTAGTAGTACAACTAACCCTTGACAAGTTTATTAAGAGAATATAATTTTTATTTAATATGTACTTAGTTAGTACATATTAGTATATGTACGTAGTTAAGTACAATTTTTGGTGTTTTTTTTTTTTACATTCCTTTACTTTCGAATTTTAACTTTCGCACACATTTTCAGGAACCAATCATGTGCGAAAGTCGAGGTCCGCCTTATTTTACAAGAGTGTAATGATTCAGGACTAACTCTCGATTCTCAAATTGTTAAAAAAATGGGCGACATTTTATTAAGCCGGAGAAACTACTGGGTGAAAATTGCCACAAAGCCGATATTTCAGCTCAGTGGTATTATAATTAGTAGAACAGTGTAACCGTGTTTCTTTAGAGTTCTTCTTTAATGCTTAAAATTACAATTAGACTTTGCGAATTGTTATATCTCAAATGTTATTAATCAGTAATTTATTTAATTAGGCAAAAAACAGTAAAGTATTTCTGTAGTTTAGTGTGTGATTCTAGATGATTTTATTAGATCGTTATTTGTGTTTTTATACATATATTCAATATTATTTTAATTGTTCAATCGTAAAATATTCGTATCACAGTATTTCCATGAATTATATATTAAAACAAGTTTTTTATTAATCTCAATTTGTTATAATTCTAATATATGAATGCGATTGGCCTCGAAATTTATTAAATCGATATACATATATTTATTTGCGTCCTGTCAGTTATAATTTTAACGAAATAGGATTCGGCATCCTGTTTTTCTCTTTCATCATTGCTTTAACGCGCTCCATATTAAAAAAAGCTTCCGACAAATCCACAGAATTTCCTTGAAAAATCTAATAAATATTGTATGAAATATTAACACAAGTTTATTGATTTAGCGAAAAGTCGTTAATGAGCTTATGGGAATCAACGTATAAAAATCGAACGCGACGCTTCCGTCTTAATTCGCGGGAATGTGGCGCCCCTAACCTTATTTATGTCGTCCATAACCATAAGTTAATAATCGATACACTCTTGATACTTTGGCGCGCGTCCATTCATCGCGACGGATCTACTCGATCACGATGCTGAAGAATTATTCTCGATTGTTTCGCAGGGCCTAACAATATCAATAACGTCTCGCATACGCCTCCCGACATTTTTTACATCTCGGCTATTGATCGCCTTAGCTGAATCGATCGGTTCGTGTCTGAATAATAATGAGACGAACCGATTTATATGCATTCAGCCGTCATTCATCCGAGAGTTGCATTGAAAGAACCGCGACGCATAGCGCACAGCATCGCGGCTGTCCTGCTGCACTCGCGCGGCAAATGTATGACCTGCATAAACGCACAACGGCATATATTATTCGACAAGTTTCGCTGGGATCTTGCCGATCCGACGGGGAAAATTATTCTTATTTTATACCCAAGAGTACACTGACGACAATGTGATTATTCGTTCAAACGCCAGTGGGTGTAACATCAACAATAGGTAATAATTGAATAGAAATTAATTGGTATCGATGGCAACCATCGATTATATCATGGGCATTTATTAGGGAGACCCAAAAGAAATAGCGTATTTTATAACCGTATAATAAGTAAAATATTTATTAGTGCTGCGTAATAATAAAAATTAAAAAAAATATAATTTGTTCATATATTGTTTAAAATATAATAGATACGGCGAAGTAAAAATACCAAATAATATTAATAATAATAAAATAAGTGGTTCAAAGAATCTGTGAGCATGACTGAACTACAGTGAGTCAACGGGTCGCATCGCGACAGGGCGCTTAGCGGCGAGTCCCCCCCACTCTCTGCTACCGGCCCGCATCCATCTAATATCCGATGCTGGTAGCGCTGTCAAGCAGAGAGCACTCTTGCACTACATCACTCCGAATAACACTGTCCATTTAGGCAGGAAAGCCCCAGGTTTTGACTGTCTGAATTATAATATCATAAAGCGCACTTGGCTCATTACAGGAGCCATCATCGCCTACCTTTATAACTGCTGCTTAAAACAGGGCGCGTCAATGCGCCATTATCGGAGCACCAATTTGGGTTTTGTCTTGCTCTCTCAACTCAGGATGCCTTACAATCAGTCAATTTTGTCAGCCGATCCAGCTGCAAATATGTATTAAGCTTAATGTTGGAGAGGTGTAACCTGTACGCTGTCATTAGCAACTACTGCAGTGACAGGATGATACTAATGAATGCTGGTAGTGAAGTCATCACCTCACCGATCACTATGGGTTGCCCGCAAGGATCGGTCCTAGACCCTCTATTATGGAATATCCACTTTGACGATGTACTAAGGATTTCGTTGCCGCCTTATTGTGCAATCATTGGCTACGCTGACGACATCCTGGTGCGCGTAGAAGGGGATACTCGCTCCTAAATTGAGAGTAGAAAAAAATACGTCCTCTATGACATTGGCGATTGGGGAAAAACTAATCGCCTAAGCTTCGCCAGCTCCATGTGCTTCGGTGTTATCAAGGGTTCCCTTAAGAGGCCGCCGCTTGTTGGATTCCCTGACGCATACCTAGGTGTCACACTAGATGGCAACCTGGGTATGTTGACTCACACAAATCAA
>JAGXCT010035907.1:59115-97600 GCA_022495035.1 Philopotamus ludificatus | reverse complement strand
AAATTGACAAGTCTCGATATGTTCAGTATGATTTGTCATGGCGCGATCCATGGCCGTACAAATCAAGAATGTTAATTCATTCATAATTTTTTTTTTTTTTCTGAAACCGTGTTATATAAAGCGTGTTATACAAGAATATTTCACAATTCACCAGTCCGCATTGTATAAAACCGTGTTATACGAGGCTTCTGTGTATTCCATACAGCGGGGACGGGCAGACCCATTTTGTGAGGACGCCCATAAAATGTAAGAGACAATTATTTTGCCGACCAACAATTTGCCGGAAAAAAATAGGTTGATTCATTCATAACTTCCGATTCGGATAGACAGTTTCTATTCGTTGGATTTACTCGCAGTGAGTCACCCGACGATTGGATTTTTGTTTTTACTAGATAGATAAGTGGCCCGTCAATCTTTCGACAGCTATTTAGTGTGGTGGACGTTACAGTGGTGTTATTCTGAAGCCATCAAATACAGAATCAAAAGTGCATATTCGTCATGTGAATTAAAACATGGCTATAGTGCTAATGCGTCGGCCGAAAAGATGTGTAAACAGGTTAATGAGGCCCTCGATAGTTTCAAATTTTATGAGGAGGGGATCGATAAGTTGCCAAAAAGATGAGAGAAGGTTATATTTAACAGTGGTGAATACATAATAGATTAATATAACTTTATAAATTATTTAAAGCAAAATAAAAGTGTTAACCTAAGGATTTCATAGAACCGTCGTCGATAAAATTAAGAAAATGAGCTAATATTTTACTTACGTATTCCACAAAACTAAAAAATATATATGCTTCTTAAATTATAACATTACATTTATTAATTAATAATCTATGTAAAGAAAATGTTGCAATTCGAACCTAAATGAAAAATTACTGCAGAAATGCAGAAAACTGTTTAATCAAAAAAGGGGAAGAATTACGAATTTTGACAGAAACCTAAAAAACTTGTCCACGAAAAGTAAGTGAATAAGGCACGTGAATCTTTTTTTATCTATATAAGGAAGTTGTCCTTGCTCTATGGCAATGGTTATTAACCTTTTCGAAATCACGGTGCACTTTTGTTGTTAAAAATGTACGGTGCAATTAGAATTAAACGATACGAAAAACATAATATTTTTATGACATATTAAACAAATTACAAAACAGTTAATGAAGTGATATATTTTAATACAAAGACAGTATCTAAAATTATCCTTAGCAAAATATAATCTTTTTCATGAAAAAATCAATTAATGTGATAATGTGCAAAATAAGTCTAGCTTGATCGACAATATAACACGCTTTTTCAATTGGATATTCTTTCTAAAATTTATAACTTTTTCGCCTGTAAGTTTTTTCTTGTCAAATTTTATAAATGCATCCTAAAAGTCCATTTTAATTTCAGCTGTTGACTGAACTATAATTTCTATAAAATATTTATTTATTTTTTTATTTTATTTATTTTATTTTAAAGACAATGCGTGATTGGCATTACAGAATAACCCAGGACCTGGGTTCACGCATAAAAACATAAATAGAATAGTGAGAAAAAAACAAAATACATAATTTAAGATATAAAATAACAACAAAATAAAAAAAAACAAAAAAAAATATTGAAATAAAGAAAATAACTTATACAGGGATAAAATTAAAAAAAAATACTATATGTTAAAAAAACTGTCATTAGTTGGTCCGTTATATGAAATTATAAAATCTCATACAAAAGATCAACGAAATGGCGATATTTGATATCAAATAAATCTACATATTCGGCCAAGTGGTTAAGCAGAGTAATAGCTCTGGTTACCGGAGAGTCCTTTAGATCACCTGTCCTCGCATTTGGCGGAAGAAAAAGCACACGCGAACGAGCTCATAAGGCCCATAAGGGCAACTCGCACAGTACAAGGGGATTATGTACTGCGCCAACCAACAGCTTGAAGAAAGGCTTTACCAAGTAAATCGACCTTCTTTTTTCGAGGGATACATACCCCAGGCAGCCCTGTACCCATGCGCTGGGGTATAAACTTGGGTAGAAACCAAACTCCCTCATGTAGAGGACTCACAGGAAAAAGTCAAACTGATTTTGAAATGTTCATTTGCCATTGCTTTTTGCACCTCGAAAATGTATGTGCACAAGTAATGAATATGTCACATGTAATGTCAGTCGTTGTTTCGGTAGTTAATTCAATTAAAAATAACTCATTGAAGCATCGTAAGTCTATATCTATAATTGAAAACTGTATATTAAGATTTTGGAAATTGAGGGATGAGATTCAAATTTTTACGAATAAAAGTGGCAATAACATTTATGAATTTTATGATGATCAATGGCTTCTAGATTTATGTTTTCAATCAGATATAACAATAAAATTAAATTAATTAAACCGCAAGCCACAAGGCGAAAATAAATCGATTACAGAATGTTATCAAGATATAAAAGCTTTTATATCAAAACTCAAGCTTTATAAAAAAGCTGTATTACAGCTGCATTTGTGACCACATATCGCTGCGAGTCGTTTTTTTCAAAATTGAAAATAATAAAAACGAAAGGTCGCAACAGGCTGACCGATGAAAACTTGACTAATCGATTGCGATGTGCATCGAATAAATTACCAGTCGATATAAAAAAAATATCAAATAGTATAAAAACACAAGTACTACATTAATTATTAAGTAAATAAGAAGTTTGGTATTTATATTTTATATATTTTTAATTTCCTTAAGGAAGGTACATATTTATTTATTTATTTATTTATTTAAAGACAATGCGTGATTGGCATTACAGAATGACCCAGTTCGCCAATCACGCATAACACATAATAATACATGAGAAAAATAAATAACACAACAACAACATATATTACAATAAATTGAAGAAAAGAATTACAGTGCACTCTCGATTATCCGGGTTAATGCTGGGGAGGATGATCACGGATAGTCGAGAAACACGGATAATCCGAATGCCTTTTCATGACTAACGTAACCACTGGTATCTTCTTCGCTTATAGTATTAATGTCATTTTCTTCCTCTTGAGTAACAAGAGAAACGATATTAGATCGTCCATGTTCAAAGCCCTCCGAATCATTTAAATCAAGGATTGAGCTTACTTCCTCTATGTTTTCCATGTCTTCAAAAAAAAAATAAATTTCCAATAATCCACACATTTCAGATACAAAATTTTCTTCATTCTCTTCCGAATCTATTAAATCTGTTTCTATGTCAGGAAGAATCTTTCTCCATGATCGAACGAGTGTTACTGGTTTTACTTTTGACCAAGATTGTGCTATCCCATGTATAGCATCCAATACCGTCATTTTTTCCAAAAATTGATCAGATTATCATCTTCCTCGAAAAGAGCTTTCAGAAGTTTCTGACAATAAAGACGTTTCATTGATGATATAACCCTTTGGTCCATGGCTGGAACCAGTGATATAACATTAGGGGCAAAATTTCGGTAATCATAAGTCCATCGTTTGTCTTCAATATGCTTTCATTCGATGAGAAGGAGTATCTATAAATAAAACTGGTTTCTGTGGCAATCCCTTTATTTTTTCAAAAAATAATCGCACTTCTGGGACCCATTTCTTTTTAACCAATCTTCGAAAATTCCCTCTGTCCATCCATGCCCCTTTCTGACCATAATAATCGATTTGGTACTCTTTCTATTTCCAGTTCCCCTTTAAATGATCGTGGTTTTGCTTTCCAATCACCAAAAAGTTTCATTTTATGAGTTCCTGGATGCATTTCCACAACACATAACAGTTATTCTTCTTTAGACGATTTTATGTCCAGGTTTCACTTTTCACTCATCGAAGCTAAGCGTTTTTGTTGATAAGCACTTTCCCAGTATGCCAGTTTCATCTGAATCCGAGATGTTCTTCTCCTGAAACGTTAGCTGACGGGCCCGTGTCGTTATTTGAACCTCGTCATCCAGCCTGACGAGGCGTTGAAACTTTCTTTAAGTCCTAGATTCTCGTGAAATGTCTTTGCTGCTTCGATGCACATTTGGGTCACAATTGGTATCTCTGCCTGTTTTTTGATTCCAAATCTCGAATGTCGACGTTTTCATACTCTTCTTCTTCCGAAGGACCTGCAGAGCTATCACAATCTCTAGCAAACGCCTATGACTTATTTTTTTGTTTGACTATATCCCCGAACAGTTTGAATACCACCTATATTCTTCGGGGAAGCTCTTGACGGATTCTCCCTTCGAATCTCCCACCAATAAGTTTCCTTGTTTTATCGTGAGTACAATTCTTCTTTCGTTCTTTTGTTAATCGTTCTTTCTCCATTTTAAACGGTATAGATGTGTAGAGCCAAAATATGAATTTCTTGAGATTACATATGGAAGAACAAGAAAATAATACACAGAAAGAAATTGAAAATAATCAAACATACGTGTGTAATGAAAAAATCTGCTCTCTGTAAAGACACGCACTTCTTCACTGCTAGGAAGCAAAGCAACAGAATAAACAAACTACGAAAGACATTTTAAAAAGGATCGAAGATTTCGTGAACATTTTTTAGAACAAACGAAGTCCCGAGAGCTGACAAATATGGACAATAAATATCGAAATTAATGGCAGGGCGACGTTTCTGTGTGTCCCTATGCGTATTTATCGCAATTCATTAATGCGTCTTATAATCATAATAGAAAAAAATCAATCAAAATATTTTCAGGCACGGATAACCCGCAAACCGGATAATCCATGCACGGATAATCGAGAGTACAATGTATAAAATTTCATATAGGATATCAACAAAACGGCTATATTTGACATCGAATATATCCACATATTCGGCCAAATGGTTGAGCAAAGTAATAGCTCATTACCGAGAGTTTCTGAGTGTGAGGCCTTGTCCTCGCATTTGGCGGAAGAAAAAGCACACGTGAACGAGCTCGATGGTAGTGAGGTGGCGCCCATAAGGGCAACTCGCACAGTACAAGGGTTATGTACTGCGCTAACCAACAGCTTGAAGAAGTGCTTTGCCAAGTAAATCGACCTTCTTTTATCGATAGTTACATACCCCAGGCAACCCTGTACCCATGCGCTGGGGTATAAACTTGGGTAGAATTCAAATTTCCTCGTGTAGAGATATCATAGAAATTTCTTCTGTATTATTTTCTAATCTGAGGGAATTGAGGCGTCATAAGGCGCCCATATAATGAATCCTGATTCGAGGAAGCCCCGAATCAACGTATCGTTTAGCACTCGTATAACTAAGGTGCTACAAGACGAAGCCCAACATTCTTGACGATCTCATACACACGTCCGATACATGTAAACTAAATTTTAACTTAGAATCAAACAAAATTTGTAAAAGGGTTAATTGCATTTGCATAAAGATTCATTTCATTTGCAAAAGAATGAATTTCATGACATAAATAATTTATTTATTTGTCGTATGAATACAGAATACATGGTTTATATAAACAATCGTAAAATAATAAACAATAATAATATTAATAACAATAATCTATAATAATAATAATAATAATAATAATAATAAAAAATAATAGTAATAGTAATTGTGAAAATAGTAATTAGGAGGTGATGGGATGGCAGGATATCGGGGTGTAATGATGCGTTGGTCAAGTTAGATGATGATCATGTTCACGTGCGGGAGGCCTATAGCAGCGCGGATGCCAGCCATTGTAGTGCATTCGGGCTAAGGGTATTTAACGCGGCTAGGCCACCGGGGAAAGAGGAACTGACACCTCTACTATGTGCTTGGTGGACTGATCGTCTGGCACTCACATGTGGGGACTCCTCTGGTACCCCCCCATTTGTAGAGGGTTTTGCTGTCCCATGTGACTCCGTGCGGGCACGGCTTGCTACCCATTTTGCGCGGGGAGATTCAAACTGCTCGGAGGAGGGCTTGAATGTTGTTCGCGTCCACTCCACTCTCACTCCATTCTTCCATCCATCGAGATTTAAGAATTGAGTCATCTTCTCCGCGGTCTGTCCACGGCGGTTTTCTTGATTTTAACCGCAATGATGGAAGATTTGTGAGGTCTTCATGGATTGGTAGGTGTGGCATTTGGGCTATGCGATTCCAGAGGCGGTGAGAGCAGCGACTCCTTCAATTCTGTTGGCGGCTCATCGTGAGAGATTACGGCAGCCATGGAACTGGTGTCGGACGCATTAGGCCTGTTATTTTGCGCATAATATGGTTTAGCTCCGTGTCAACCCCTTTTCGGTGTGTGGTGGTTATTCCACGTGTTTGGGCCAACGTCATGTTGGCAACAACACGCGGCTCCGGAAATCAACCACGCTTCCCCTTCTGCGCAGAGCTCCGGCCTGCAGTTGCAGCGTGAACACGCTCCTGCGTTACTTCGCCATGACGATTCTGGCACTCCTCGTCCTTCGTATGGCCATTTATCCCGACACCATAATCAGCGCAGCCAACCAGATCAGCCAGGACTCCGCCTCAGCTTCCACGACTTGGGGACCGCAGACTGGTACGCTTCGGGTCGAGCCAATTCCAGGCTCCCAGCCGGCCCTCGTCGAGGACCAGGAAGGCGGGTGCCTCTACGACACTCTGACTCTCGACGCCAGGATTGCCGTCATTGCTGTGAGGTCGCGATGAGAGCGCACCAGGACGTCGCTCGATCACGTGTTTATTCCGTAACAATATTGCTGCCTCGTAATACCTCTTTAAATAATAAATGTGTCGATGTGTTCAACTAAACGTACCAGTTTTGCATTTCGTCCACCGGCGAGAGTAAAGGCTCGCCATGGTCCGAGTCACGAATCCTTTCCACATCCTTTACAGGTGTGTGCTCTGTCGCCATACTGAAGCGCAGTATTCAGCTACGCTATACGCCAGAGAGAGAGCGGATGTGCGTAGGACCTCGGCGTTGCAACCTCATGATGCCCCAGTGAGTTTCCCAACAATGTTCCCTCGGGTCTTGAATCTGGCTCTTACTGACGGCGAATGACAGGGTTCTGTCTAGTTTCACCCCAAAGTATCTTGGGGCTATGTCGGTTGGGACGTCTTTACCACACATCGTATGATTCAGTGTAGTATTGGCCGACGTGTTTGCCAAATGAAAGACTGTGGAGACTGTTTTGTCCGGGTTTGGTTGGAGGTGCCATGTTGTAAAATATTTTTCCATTATATTTAAATCTTTGTTTAGAGAGAGAGATTATAAAAACATACAAGGCCAAATGCGAAAGGATCAAATGAATCAATTCGAGAAGTTTACAACAACAAAAGATATTCATAGTTCAAAGTTTTTCATCAGATTTAGAAGTGAAAGCTAGTTCTACTGTCAAATTTTAACAAAAAGAAGAAACCATTTACTGGTGGTGAGATGATTAAAGAATGCTGTTGCAGAAATAGTTTTTCCTTATAAAAAGGACACTATTTTCAAAATAAATTTGTTAAAATTTACAATTGGAAGAAGAACTAAAGTCCCATCTGAAAACATAATTGCAACTTTAGGTGAAGGCATTAAACAATTTGAATGGTGTTTTATATAACTGAAGAGCTGGGTTCATTGATTCCAATTAAAGAATGGTACATACATTTGTACCAATATGGACGCTCTCGGAAACTCTCCGATAGTCAGATTTATTACACTGCTCAACGACTTGGCCAACTATGTAGATATATTTGGTGTTAAATATCCTCATTTCGTTGATCTCTTATATAACTGATAAATTAATTACGATATTTTAACATTTATCTTTACATTTTTTTTTAATTACTTTTTTATTTGTTATTGTATATTTTTATATATGTATATCTATGTTTTATTATTTTAATATTATTGATATTTTTATGCGAGATTGGCGATCTGGTTTAGTCTGTAATGCCAATCACGCATTGCTTTTTTATGATAAATAAATAATTAAATTGATTTTATCACATTATTCACATTTTCCGCGAGACAGTTGATTTGTGGTTTCAGTTAAAAAAAATGTCTTTAAACAGTGATTCCCGACGAGGGCGGGAGCGTCCAATCCCTGGAAAATAGTTAATGAAAGCGATCAAATTATTATTTTACGAATACAATTTATTAAGTAATTTATGGTAAGAGTCGCCATTAGTAAACAAACTCCCATATTAATTTATAATAAATATTTTTTTTATAATTATTTCGATCTGCGCGGCTCATTGTTTTTACTAGGCGATTACATTCATAATTTGTGGTGGTTATCCCATATTTTATAATTAATTTAAGTTTTTATTATTAAATAATTAATAATATATTATACACGTATTTTTGTGTATTGTTGCAATTGTGAATAATGGCACATCATTCTCGATAAAACCCTTGACATTGACTCGGACATTACAGTTGCTGCGATCACTTCGATACTGTAAGTCGAGATCTTTCTCATTTATTTTATTCATCATCTAATCTTAAGAATCCTTGGAAAGGCAAAAATATATATCGATTGACGATGAAAAACGATATTATACTTATGTAGTAAATTTAAAATTCGAACTATATACTATTATAGTTCCGCTGTACTAAACCTTTTTTTATTCGGACTCGTTTGTTATTATTATTGTATACATTATAGTGCAGTATTTTACTAGTATGCAATTTATGTACAGTCGTTGACAACTATTTTTTAATGAAATATCTTGAAATACCGAGGTACTGCAATTTTCAGTAGGTAAATTATTATTTAGTTATTTGTCAATTTTCATCATTGACATCCTTATGAGGTCACGATTCCTATCACAATATCCTAAATCTGTGTTCTTCAAAATTTTAACAACCGCGACCCGTCTAAAATAAGATGAATTTACGGTCAGACAAAAATAAACCTAAAAATTTAAATTTTAGGTAGTGAATTGCTGAAAAACTTTCATATTTCGGTTAATTGATTTGCGGAAATACTTCATCAAATTACGGTTTTGCCCTGTTTTTTTTGTTGTTTATAATTATTGGAATATCTAAATAAAATAATAGGGGTATTTATCAGGTATTTATTTAGCAACATATTAATTATACCTTGTAAACCCCAGCTGAGACGAGTAAGTTTTTTTTTTATTATATTTCAGAGAAAGCCTGTTGATTGATCAATCTTGTGAATTTTTTTAATAAATCATATGATAAAGATAAACAACATGGACGCATTATATCAGGTTGTTTGGAAAGTAATTTAGTTTTCTAATCCCTATTACCAGAAATCAAAGCATTTCTTCTTGAGAAGAGTGTTCACTATCCAGAACTAACAGACGATCAGTGGATCCAAAACTTTTATTTCATGGTAGACGTTACGTCTCATCTAAATCGGCTTAACCATAAACTACAAGGGAAAGGAAACACATTTTTTACGATGTTAGAAGAAGCCATTTCATTCGAAAAATTCCCGCACTAACGCGGGACCGGGTCCTTGAGTGTTAATATGGATTTGAGGAGAAGGAAAGATGTTTTTGATTTATTCTTTTAATTATCTAATATTACCTAAGGATAATTGACTCATATTAGATATGGGAGTCGAAAATAATGATATTTCTGTGAGTAGTCAGGATTATATTGAGATAGATTGAGATGGAAATTAAAAGATTTATATAATTATTTAAAAAAAAAAACTTGTAATTTTAAAGAGAGTCAAATGAGGACTTAGCAAGAGTTTAAAATATTTTTTTAAAAGAAAGTATTTTTTGTATATCAGCATTCCGGAGAAACAATGGGTCCCTAATCATTTGTCCAAGTAATATGTTAACCCTTTCAATGCGGCGGGTCAAAACACGATTCTGCATCTGAGTGCGGCGCCGTTTTGGATCAAATTATTTTTTTGGCGAGGTAAATTTGTATTTACCGTTTACTGCTATATTATACCATTTTCCTATAAGAGATTTATGCAAACATGTTGATTAGGATATGTTCTTCCATCTCAACTAAAAAAAACTCGATTCGCTTTATTTTCGTAATAATAATTCGAACAAAATATCAATTGCTCAAACAGATTAAGTGGAAAAAAATGGGAATGCGAATCAAAATCAAAAATGCGAAATTCAATTTATACCATTACATCCGTACACGTGTATGTGGAACATAATGTACGTGGAACACCCTTACCAACCCCTGAGCCAAGATACGTCACCGATACTACTGCGGAGATTTGAATGAGACACCACGCGCGATTTGAATCGTTACTATTCATATTTACATATTACATGGTTCCTATAAATTTCAGATATTTCCTTTGTATATTTATTGATAGCTGTATGTTTATTAGCTGATTTTAAACAACACCATCACTTAACTCCCGGTCTAGTTTAAGTATATGTAACTACGTTAAAGTTTTAAAGAATCTTGCGCATGTACGACATGCGGCCGCACCCTGGACACGATTTGTATGCGCATGTACGTCATGCGCCCTCAATTGAAAGGGTTAAAGTTAACATACATTTTATAAATATGAAGTAGCGAGATGGAACCTTAGATTTAGGTAGTTAGTAAAGGATTTGTAGGATTATTAAAATTTACTGTTTATAGATAATAAGGTGTTTCCGAAATTACTCATGTTAGCGAGACACTTTTATACGAATTTGAGACTAATTATTGTCATAGTGCTACTTAAAATGTTAGGAGGATTATAATTATTTATAATTTAATGTTCGTGGTAAATTCGGTGAATTCCGCTTCGTCGAAGAATTTATTTCTATGTTTTTTTCGACAATAGAAAATTGTTGGATGCGTTTTAACAAAAACAAATCATAGCTCCAAATATATTCATATTTATTTAAAGGTAATTTAATCACAATGATTTTTATTAGTGTTTTAAATATCTTTCACTTCGTTTATAATATCAGATAACATATAAATGCAAAAAAATAATAGTATAACAGGTATAATATCTGGATTTCCATATTCTCCACTGAAGTATTAACCAAAGTACATAGTTCTATATACATTGTTCAAATATATTAACTATAAAAAAATTAAATATTATTATTTAATATTTAAGTCTTTTTTTGATAATATTAACATTTAAACTTACATCATAAATTAAATCCCCTATTTAAAATCTATTGTGACAGATCTTTAGTTATTATAGATATTAAAAATAACTCTTGATGCAAAATTTCCCTTTTTGTCGCAACGTAATTAATCACTCCCAAGGAAAATAATGGCAAAAAACTGTTCATATTATTAGTTCATTAATAAAAATCGAAAGAGTTCAAATATGTTATAAATGAGCATATTACTTACCGTGTCTTGTACACTTCTCAAAGCTGGAATACAAAAACTATTTCCGGAAGTTAATTCGTCACGATGGAGTCTTGCGCCTACCAACAGATTTGATAAGCTAATGTGCTGACTGTCACTTTTCTAATAAAAAAAGGGTTGTGAACAACACACTGATGCTTAAAACGTATATAAAATACAAAGATTATCTATAAAATATTCAATTACTTAAACCAAAACTTAGGATATTTATCTTGAAGTGATACATCTTAAATTCTTTCTACAGAATAATATTATTTTTTCTCTGGTTATATTTATAACAATATATGTGCAAACGATATTTATTTTAATGGCACAATTAGGTTTATTCAACTAAGGAGTAATTTATGATTTTTTTTATTATAAAAATATTTTTAATCAGATAACATTATTATTTTATAAACAAAGCTCTATATTATTTTAATACGGATTAAACGGTCACTTAACTCAAATACATATAGATGCAATCTAGTTTATACCTGGTTGGTAATAATTTAAAATTTTACTTGCTGATTTTTCACCGAAATCGCCTCAAAAATAAACAATATGCAAAATAATAAATAAATCTGATATTTCCATAATCTTTTTTTTCTCCTTCTTGGTCCATGTATCTCAGAATTTGTCGCTATGTGTCTATTCTTTTTTTATCAGAGGTCATATAGAATATTGTAATTAAGGATTAAATGTTTTATCTTTTTTTCTTAACTTCACCTGGAGATATTTGACCGAGAATGGATTTTAAGAGTCGAGAATTGTGATACTCATGTGTCATTGATTACCATTACCAGCTATCTCTTGTAATTCTTGTAGTTTTTCGATCCCTTTTTTGGATCAAAAGCTTGCTGGCTTAATCAAAATACTGATCAAGTAGTTTTAACCCGTATTTTGAAAATCTTTGTCTCTTAGGATGTGCTACATAGATCTAAAAAAATAATAATCGGATAGAGCGTAATCTTGTGAATATATAGCGTATTATAAAACCCTTCAGATTAACAACTAACTTTTTTCACAGTTAATTCTTGCTTTGTTGCATATAAAATTTAAACATACGAAAAACTTAATATTTTAAATTACAACTTCATGATAAGATTTTATAGATTTATATATTAAAATAAATACATATATATTTTTATGTGTTAGTACGTTTCATGACTTTAATTCATATAATGTAATTCATGGTTTTTTCTTGATAAATTCTTGATTTAATAACAATAATTCAATATTCTACGATCTTTGAAATTTATTTAATTAACGTTTACATTTTTATTTATTTAGGACGTTTTTTTTAAATAATTCCATTTTAAGAAAGCCTTATAAATCATTAAAAAAGGGTCTTTACGGCATAATCATTTAAAAGGCATACGAAAAATTGTTATAGTAATGTAAATAAATTAGAAAAAAAGATTACAAGACCAAAGTTCTGCAAGAATTTATCAAAAGGAAGTAGAGATTTTTACCAGCCTCATACAAATAAATTGATAAATAAATAGACTGATAAATAAACCGCAAAAATAAGGACAACGTAGATGGGTTGTAAATAACCTAGATTGGAAAGGTCTATAGGATTTTAGTGGTTTTTTTTATTTTTAATAATTATTTATTTATTTTTCTATTTATTAAAGGGTATTTTTTACTTAAAAAAATTATAAATGTTTGTAAAAACTCCTCAAACGACTCGACTTGTCGGGATCAGCTAATGTAAAGGCGAAATGGCGAATCGAAAAGGCCAGGACAACATTTATAGGCTTTAGTCATAAATAAAGATACTGAAGTCTTGTAGAATTTGTGTCTCGATACGTCCACCGCCATATCCATACGGAATCCTGAGAGAGGCTCCTACATTAAAAATCTATAGTTGATTAAAATCCATTGTTCTAATTTTTTGTATATTACAAAGATTATTTTACATTCAAGTTAATTTACGAATTCTAAACCGATTTTATTTTTTTTGATTATTAAATAATAAATAATAATAGGATAAAGAAAGATTTAAAAAACACAGGATGTTGAACAAAACAATATCTGAATTTTTTTAATGTTTAAATATGATTTTATTAAAATATCATTTTTATTCAAAACAATCACGACAAAATTTATTATTGCTTCATAATCAAGAATATCTAAGTTACAGCTATTTTTTAATATCATAATGAGTTGGATGACCGTTAAATCTTGATTGAAATGATATGTCCTATTGTAATCGTGGTTAGGTATACAAATAAAAAGAGCTAAGATATGTAATACTTAACTAAATAAACGATGTTGTGTTATTATTTAAATAAACACTGTTTTAGTATATATAAAAGCGAAGAAGATAAATTTTATTCAGGACAAAAAATTTAAGATGTATCATTTCAAGATAATTATCCTGTGTAAAAAAAATTGGTCATAAAATTAAATATTCTTTTAATTACATTATTTTATTTTGTTTTAGGTGCGTTTTTAACATTAACTTTTTGTTCGCAATCTGCAAAAAGTTACACCGATTTTAGTGAAAACCGGAGTCTATTGATAGGCGATTGTGTGCCTGGTAATATTTTAGTAAATGTAAATACGATCTATGAGGCTGCTAGGAAAGGCGTACGCATATCGGTAAGTAATAATAATTATTCATTTATCAAAATTAATGAATTTTAAGCTTTTTACTAAATTAAATAATTATTTATTACTTATAGAGACCATACACATATCGTTATCCATTCCGTGGAACTATAACTTGTGTCAATGTGGCGTGTCCGAATTCAGAGACTAAAATTACTTTTAACTATAGGCCTGATCTAAATTTTGTCACTATAAATTTTCTGTCGGGTATTGGAAAATCAATATCATGCAATGTGAGTATATAATCCATATTATTGTAATATATGTGAACTTAAAAATTTGATTTAATATGTTTTTTTGGTTATAGGTTTATGTGTATGCGATTAAAAGATAATGATATCCTTCAGAAATATTTTTGGATATAAACTCAACTAAGAATTTGGAAAAACAGTTATAATAGATGTTATATTACTATTATTTTATGTATGTATTTATTATTGTATCCATAAATCATATAAACTTATTTATTTTAAAGTGGCACAAACTTAAAATATATTTTATTCATATTTTGTAATTGATTACAATGACTTACTATATAGAATAAATACTGTTTTTAAAATTATGATTTTATTTTAATTAAACGGTGGTGTTTCAACATGTTGTCGTATTTAAGACAGCATATTACTCTAAATATTATATGCAAAATTATTATGTGATTTACGTTAACTTAGTTAGAATTCGTAAATATTTTTTTTATTACAAATAATGGTAATTAGTCAAATTTTTGGCGTTGTGAACAAATATATCTATTTTAATATTTTTCCAGTTTTTCCATCCCTCTATTCACACGTAGATACGTTCTTTGAAAAACAAACCGCGCATAAAAAGACATGGTGTTTATGTAGGAATATTTTCAATAAAAATACTTGCGAAAAGCCATAATAATAAAGCAATATAATTTATTAATATTTTAAAAAATTATTAAATATTATATTTCATCCCATGTCATAAAATTTTCATTAACACAACATATTTAGTTATGTTATATGTATATTTCTTTTTCTTTACGGTTGGTTTCAAGTCAAACCGAAAGTCAAACAGAATACCATTTTTTAAAAACTATATTTGCAAATATATATATATTTAATTATGATGTCCCGGGGCATTTTTCAGTATCAATAATATTCTAAAATCAATATTTTTTCCCTCATATAAGCTTCTGCATCAGATATAAAATATTTGTAAAACGATTTCCTTAAAATAATACTTGTGGTCCGAGACTTTTTACCGGCTCTCCAAAAAACAGATAAATTCATTTTGTCACAACCTTTCAGTGCTCGGGGGTTTAAAGACCGATTAATAAACAATGGCTTCATTATGAATTCTCCAGAATAATAAGAACATAACAGTAATCATATTTTTTCTTTCGCAACCTTAAATCCCTTCGCACGTTTTTCGCTTCTTGATATGTAGGTTCGATTAGGCATCCTTTTCCAGTACAATCCAGATTCGTCCGCTTTGAATATATGGTCTGGTGGTTGTAGCCTTTATTTTTTATAATTTCGGCGAGTTCTGGAATATTTTTTTTTGCAGATTCTAAATCAGCCGACGCAATTTCTCCTGGAGTTTTTAATATTATGTTTTATATTGGCATCATTTAAATCAGTGTCACTTTTCTCAGATTGCAAACAACAAGCGAATGTTAAGAACGCATCTTAAACAATTTATAACAATAACCTTTTTAGAATATTCAATTTCATGATAAAATAAATTACAGAGGATTATTATCTTGAAGTCATAAATTTTGAATTCTTTATCCTGAATAATATTTTTCTCTTAGCGTTTATATACGTTCAAACAATGTTTATTTTAATAATTACACATTTATTTACTTACGCATTCATTACAATAACACTTTTTATTTTATACACAAATACGATAAAAATAGGACATAAATCATTATAATCAAGATTTAACAATCATTCTACTCATTATGTTATTAAAAAATAACTTTAACTTAGATATTATATTTTATTTTAAATTAAAAAATTAAATGAATTTAGATATTATTATATTTCAATCTACTTATTATTTTTGCATACAACTTAAACAATAGATTTAAAATATCTATAATAAAAATTAGCTAAATTTTTGGCGTTAAAGAAAAATCTAGTTTAGTTTTTTAGATCTTTTGTAATTATTATCTCCTGGAGTATTTTTAAACATATAAAAAGAATCCCAAAACTCAAAAGTAAAGATTTAATATGACTGTATATGTCAAGATACGTCAGGGACAATTGTATTAACACAATAATAAAAAATATATTTATTAAATTTACACAGCGAATTAAAATATTCCGTATATTTCTTGACAAACCTTGTTTTATCTCACTAAAATAAAAAGAGTATGGATCGGAAATTCATCAATTCTTTCCAATGTACATACATACATTTCATAAAGACAGATTGCACGCGTCTGTTTTATTTCTAGACCCCAATTTCATATAGCGTCCCGGCGCCGTAAATTTATTCCGGGGGTTTTCATATCTTTGATTAAATATGTTGAGAGTTTTCTTATCCGGGGGAATGTCCCCTAATAAATCTGAAGGTACCGCCGTACTATTATCACCTCGGATTTGGTCCCCATTTGGGCCCTTGGTCACGTGCTGCAGGGCCCCCGTGGGAACCTTCAGCAGCCGGACCAACAATCGACTATACGCCCAGCAACAATACATTTTCTTTCCCCGGTTCTTCTCATTCTAGGCTTTTGCAAAGCTCTATGCAGGTGAGAACAATCCTTAAATATCCGTCGCTTTATTGTTTTGGCTTATTTTTTTAATTAATATTAATATAATATAAAATATTCGCAATATGCAAATGCAATATAATTTTCACCACTGATGTGATTGCATTTCCATCGAGTTTTATTATTTTCTGTTTAATAAAATATGTAGTACTTTTGATTTTGTTCCATCGATGAATTGCGAAATTTCGCGAGGGCTTATGAAATAAAATTGGCATAATTAATTCCGATACGCTCTGATCACTTTTACGCCAACAACCGCATTTACATATAATTGGCTTCTATTGTCGGTTATTGTATTGGGTTCATTAACTTTGCGCTTCGTTAAAATATTTGCTGAAATTCGCATAAATTGCGGGAGACGTTTAATTGTATTATCCAGGATAAAATTAAATGTCAGCTGGAAATTTAATTAAAAAATAAATATATAGTTATTTAACAGATTTTTTTCAAGGGAATTGGCAATAAGAATTTACAGGATGGCCCTCAATTAGGATTACCATCAAAATTCTGTATACATAGCAGATTTCCTTTAAACCGTGCGGAATTATCTCAAAAATTGTTAATATTTAAATCCGGTACACGGGCATTTAAAATTAATAGAAAAAGTCATCCGGATAAAAATTTCGGTGCTACAAGAGCTGTTCCTTAACAGCAAAGAACACCAAGTCGGCCCGTGTAGATTGTTTGTGTCGAGACAAAGAAATCTGCCTTATTTGAAACGAATCAGGAACGAAAAATGGAAAACTTATGACAGAGTGAAAAATCAAACATCTATTCCGACACCTAAACTCCTTTGTACATATGCCTGAATATTCGCAAATCATTAACTTATAAAACCCAAAAAACGAGGCGTACTAACAAAATGAAAATAAACTGAGAAGTTTTAACTCATTGGCCATACTCCTCATACTTAACGCCTTCAGATTATATTAATATAGGTCCTTAAACCAAATATCATCCTGAAACATATTTTGAATGTAAGCTTAAAATAGAACTTTAAAAAATTAGCCAGGTGAGAATGAAAAACATTGTGGTGATAATTAAAACCCAATGAATAAAACATATCAAATATTATTCACACATGTGTTTTTATTAAGCAAAAATATTAACGACAGGTCTAAGCTAATAAAGCTTTTTATTTGTTATTCTTAGTCCCGTAAGCTTGTTGAATTTCATTACAGTCAATACCTTGGACTTACGGTGATTTGAGCCCATTTCCGCCACCTTCGTCGTAAAGCGAAATGGTCGCAAGTCAAGAATCACACGAAAATCAATAGAAATAATAGAAGGTTTGTAGTAATTAAAAATAATTACACACAATATATTTATAACAATTATTCTGGAGTGATCTATCGATGACACCGGCGATTTTTCAGATATGTTTTCATTATAATCATACACAGTTTGTATAGTTTTTTGTTTTTTAATAAATTTCATAAAAACAGGTAAGTGCTTTCTAAACGAAATGGCGTACCTTTGAAGATTTAAAGGCGTCCAAGTCTATATTTTCAAATTTTTAAATTCTATCACTCATATGGACAAAAGCTGCAGCCGTGTCTTTAAGTGCAAAGTATTTGATAGTCGTCGAGTTTATCTAGTTTTTCAACTTCAATATATATTTTTTTGTAGCTTGTTTTTTCGTAATCTCAACCAAATTTTGGTTTGGATATTTTTTATAATTGATTACGTCTTCCTTGTAAATTTTCAGATTAAGTTGTTTGGCAAATTTACAATAAAATTGGCAATCTATCTGATCTCTTTTACTTTATAATCTCTGTCATCCATCTGAGCGGTACGAAAACAACCACGTTGTCCGGAGGGGGCTCTCAGATACCCCAAGCATTTCACGTCAAGATATTGATGAATTCTATGTCAATATCTTCTTCTTTCGGTCAATATTTAGGATTTTTAATTAATAAATATGACACGTAAATGACAACGCTCTCGGCAATGTATAGTGGCAGACTGAGCTCACTCAGCACTTGTTACTCTCACGTTTTACTCGCATTTAATACATCGTACCGGATGCGAGCGAGAGAAAACATCGCGAGCATGGCAACAGCAGCAAATATTGTTTTATTTATATTTATTTATAATATTTCTTCCTTTGACTTTTTTAGACAAATACAAAAAGTTTGTAACATGTAGGATTTATATTAAAAGAGATAATACCACGTCTAGGTTAAAATTCATATTGTAAATATAACATTTTAAGATTTTTTTACATATCCCATTTATAAAAGACCGTATAATGAATGAATCATACTCGACTATCCTTCTGGGATATTTTTTATTGCATGATAGATGTTGTAAATTTTCGAAAATGAATGTTAATAATTCACTTTGATGTTAGCAATGCCCCCTTGAACCATCTGCTGTAGAATGCTTTTGATATTGGGAGGAAATAAACTACTATCTGCTTTTATTATTTATTTTTTCCAAATAATTGTAGATTAAAGATAGACAAATATAAGGCAATCGACTGCATTATCTTATATGTACTATATTTTGAGGCTTATATTGGGGAATATTTCACAAAAACTTAAAAATATATATTAAGCTTTACAAGCCCTCTCGAATCTATCTAATAATTGATCGTTGGCTCAATGTGCTATCAAATTATATTATAACCGGAACGTAACAACGCGCGAAATTGAAAATACATATATAAATATTTTGTTTCCGGGAATCGTTATAGAAAAAATAATTCGTCTAGAATTAAATATTTGTTCTATTTAGTAAGGCATATTATTTTAAAACCATGTAAAAAAAAAATGATTGTATCCTCGGCATATATTTTTGTAGCTTTAATGAAAAATAATGGATTTCTTTCCGGACAAAATATTATCAGTAAAAATATATATGTAGGATTATGTTAGATTCAGTTTTAAATGTGAATAAACCGCCACGTTTGCAGAATACCGCAAAATTTCTATAAATCAAAGCGATATTGCCCCCGAGACGATCAGGGTTTATAAATCACGGGGCGGGGCCAGCAGTTATCTGTGCAACTAACCACACACATCGTCCTGCAATCGAGATTTTTATTATATTTTTTTACTATTATTCCAGCATTCGTATTGATGAAAAATATTAGTATTACCTGTTGAGAAAATAGTCGACCGTTTTTATCATTTCCATGAACAGAGCCGGGTTTCCATGTCGGCTTATGATCGTCGTTCCGCCATTGTGTCGCTCGTTGGTTTCATTTCCTTTGGCTAAACTTCCGTTTCCATTATGAAACATTTACTGAAACAAACAAAGATGTTTTGAAAGACAAAGCCAGTGGAGGTGGATGTCTTTTGAATTTTTTTCTTCGTCTCTATACACTATAAAAAAGAGGCAGCAGAACTTTTTTTAATGAACTAATTAAATACGATTAACTTTTTTTATTTTAATTGCACTCTCTTCATTATTCTATAAGACAATCACTTCGAAAACTGCAAGAATTTTACATTACCTACTACATTGCCCTACTATTGCTTTTTATTTTAATTTAAATCTAAATTGTTACAAACAATATGGTGAATTTTAAAGAACGTATTCGCTATTGTTCTTCAGCAAAAATGATACAAAAAAAATATTATTTAACCCCTTTCATAGAAAAATTAACAATTGTTAATATTTAAATAATATTATTTATATGCTTTATATCAACCTATTTAAAATGTAAAAAATAAGGTGAGGTAAAAACACTAAATAATATTAGCAAAAATAAAATAAGTGATAAGTGGCACGTGGCTCAAAGAAGTTGGGAGTAAGTGTGACTGCACGGAGTTGCAGCGCGACAAGGCGCTTGCAGTGAAACCCCTCCCCGCATTTCACTACCGACCCGCATCCGTCCAATGCCCGACGCTGACAAGTAGACAGCACTCTATATATAATATATACGAACTGTCCCTGCTAATGAGTACCTACTATTATCATGTTTTGAATTTACATGTTGATTACTACCAATAAGAAGTTTAAATCGGAGCTTTTAGACTGAAATTCATTTGAAAATTAGACACAATAAAATGGAAAAAATATTAAATAATAATTTTAATCATTGCAGCTCAGCCATAAAAAATACCGTTTTGAGTAATAATTTGTGACGCAATTAAATAAGACTACAAATAAAATACATGCCCATATTCCAAGGACGAGTCCTTGAACCCCTGAAAGTCGAATAGTACAGCTTCGAAGCCGTCCAGGAATTCACATATCTCAGCTCACTTTTTACAAAGAACAATGAAACCAATTTGGAAGTACGAAGAAGAACACATATTAGTAAACCGATGCGACTTAGGTCTTCAAAAGCATCTGCGGTTAAGAAGACTAATATCAAGCTCTACATGACCCTCATAAGGCCTTTACTAACATACGGGTCTGAATGTTGGGCTTTGACAAAACAAGATGAGCGACAACTGAATATTCTGGAAGAGGAGAATTTTGAGACGAATATTTGGAGCTGTATTCGACGACGAGGAATAGGTATCCGAAGCAACAAGGAGCTGTACAGACTATACAAGGATATACCGGTCACAGCTGTCGTCAGAGTGGTCAGACTCCGATGGGCCGGTCACGTGTCAAGAAAGAAAGGACAGTTACCTGTCGAAAAGGCTTATGCTTAACAAGCCTCCCTGTCCACGGAGGAAAGGAAGACCAAGGCTGAGGTGGTTGGACTGTGTACAAAGGTACACTGCGTCAACGAAAAATTTGTTGGATAAGGCCAGAGCTCTACAAAAGGGATATTGCGCCTATGGTGATGATGATGATAATTGACATAATATGAAGTTATTCCAAATATAGGCTAATTATTATTTTTTATAAATATATTCGAGTTATGTAATATTTTATGGCCCAAAATTCGGCGTTTATAAAATTTTCATATAAAACCTCATATCGATACATAATAATGAGGCGCTTTTTTTGCCACAGACGCTATTTTAGTATTCCGGTCGTCGTCCAACAAAAGGTTTCTCTGCCCAGCAACAAAGAGCGAAACGTATCCTTTTTTTTAATAATCCCAGTCCATATTTTATGTGTGTGTTTTTCCGGGACATTTGCAGTATTGCCACAGTTGGGAGGCGGGTCACACGCGCTCGTCCCACCTACAAAACTGCTCCTAATGGCGCACCGGCAGTTTCGGTAATTGCACTTGGGCCCCTTTGATTCTGCACGGCACTCATTGAAAATCGCTCGACGTCCGTGGCCGGAAAATCTCATCTGGAAATTAATTTTTCCCGGCGATACTTTGGCGCGGTGCAATTATCGCGTCAATCGCGCGCGCTTCGTGCACGTGACGCCGATTTTCATTTCGCAAAGTTGTTATTGCCATTGATTACTGAAATGAGCTTTTCGAGTATGTAATCTACATTTCAAATGTACAGTGCTGTAATAAACTTTGATGGTTTACATCTATAATTGGAGAACTCATCAACAAATTGCTTTTTGATGAAGTGATATATGTACTATCCTCATTCATTACTGTTTAACTATCCTTAAATAGTATAGCAAAAGATTATCATCATTTATATCAACTATAAGTTAATATAAATGATGACGTACATTTTTGCAAATCCCTTTATTTGATAATTATAAATATAATACATGACGAAAATGGCATATTTTTAAATAAAAGTCAAATTAATATTTTTACTGTATCGATTAGTTTTATTATATAATCAATCGCCACAGCTACAACTTTCTTCTATCGTTTAAGAATAGTTTTATAATTTTATTACGCCATTTGGATAAAAATGATTTGGATGAGACCGGCTTTCACAATGTTCTGTAGTAAAAAAAATGGTAGTCCGATGGAAAAAGCTAGCGCGAAAATGATGGATGAATAAAACCATTCTATTCGTATTTAACTTATTTTTCCCGTCTAAATTAAGATGTCTAATACTTAAGAATTATATATTGAGTAATTCCTTTACAATCCCACCATATAGACAAAAGGACAATTCTGGCCCATTAGATTCAGCGTTCCCAGTGGTACCCACCCTTTAGAAAGCCATAGTTTTTGCGACATTGGTTCGAACATATAACCCACTTCTCGCCTTCTGTCACAAAATATGAAATTTTCATTAAATTTTATTAATTCTTTAGACATTCCAACCCTCACAGTTTTCCTTCATCACTTAAATCATGCGGTATTCACCAGGCCTATTTATAAACCTTATGAAATATTTATAAATGTTATTACACTCAAGATCTTTATTTTATTTTGATCCACTGTCCAAACCGCCAAATTAAAAATTATTTTTTCAAGTGATGAACTAAATTTTGAGTATCCAAACTTCTCAGCTAATTGTCGTATAATCATAATTTAATTTAACTTAATGTTTGTACGTAATACGTTCGTTTTCATACCTTTCTCTGCTCGTGGGCTGCTTTAAGAAAAAAAAAACATTCTTTAGATGTCAATTGATTAATAAAATAGAAAACATGCATTTTAAGAAAAAAGACTGAAACACAACTAATGTTATAAGACATGCAAAATATATCATTATTGTCCAAGAAAAAAATATATTCATTTATATTATATTAAAAAAATATAATATTACTTCAATTTTCTTTTGGACCTTACGAAGGTAAAAATATTTAGCAAATTGATTATTGTCGTGTTGCAATAGTAAATTAAATTCTAAGATTATGACACATCATCATTCATAATTAGTGGTCTTTCGACACCCGATATGTCAAGAGTCTATTGACTGATAATTATATATGCAAAACTCCAACGTCTCGTTTAAGCAATCTGTTAATCAATGATAAACTCTCATTCGATATTTTTGTTAATTAAAAAAATGGATTATTTTAAGAATAAAATAGCTATTCATGATATACATTAGAAGAAAGAAACAAACCCACAAGGCGACGTCCCATTGAAGACTGAGGCCCGCTGGAGTCTCAGAGTTCACACCCTATGTGCCCCTAGTATGCTTCCACTAGCGATATTTTTTCTCGCTCGCATCCGCGACAGAGCATATATTTTTTTTTGCAATTGTGGACAATAGAGATCACTGATTAATTATAATATTTATTCTTTAGACTATTTTAGACATGTTCAAGATTGTGATATGTAAAATTTATATTGAAAGAGTTATTCAAGAAAAATAAAAAACTTAGGTCCCAAATAGAAATCAAGAGGGAGATGATACCACTGATATTTTGCGAAAAACTGCAATCAGACTTTTGTGAAATTGCGATTATTTATCAAAATTATTGTCACCACTCATGTCAGCGAAAACGAGATGGAGATGATATTAGTATCGGCGGGTAGATCTCGAATTTACATCCAAATTTTGACTGGTAGAATTTCTGAAATGGCACAGTAGACCGAGCTAGACGGCGCCGAGCTGAAATTTTAAGAGAATCGTGGCATTTTTTCGACATCGGCGTAGTTTGTTTAGCGGATTTCCGATTTTTGACAATGTCTCCGTATACCTAAACTAATTTAGAACTTTTGCGTCGAACTGCATTCAAACTTTTGCGAAATTGCGATTATTTATAAAAATTATTGTTACCAGTCATGTCAGCGAAATCGAGATGGAGATGATATTACTATCGGCGGGTAGATCTCGAATTTACATCCAAATTTTATGAAATTGCGACCCCATCGACACGGCTAGGTTAGAGAATATAAAATTATATCGATAGCTTTCACATACTTCTTATTACTCTATTTACCTGATACCGGTTTTTATTATAAAAAAAATGCAAATCAATGAATGCAATTGTAATTATCAATATGCACTTGGAGATTTACATTATTTAAATTATTAAGCAGTAAGTAATAATTGACGATATATATAAATGTATTTAAGTAACGATTGAACAACTCTCGATTTGCCGAAAAACATATGTAAGTGATAACTGAGACATCCAAATTCAAAAATTCTACAACCACTTTCTTCTGAATTATTCAATATATTATTTACTTGATAACATTTTTTTGCCATCTATTTTATGTCACTTGATTAATTATATTATCTATTGAATTAAAACTAATATTAAATGCATATTGAATTTAATTTCAACCAAAATCAAGTAATATTTAACGTACAATACATTATTATTGCGAAATAGCTGAAGATTAATGAAATATTTTGCTACTATTATTATGCAGTAAATCCCGGCTCGACTGGAGCCACACAATTTGCATTGTTTCGCATTATAAGATGTTAAATCGTTGTTATTGTTGTTTGCCGTATTTCAGGCATAATTTATCTGAATACATTAAATGCAATGCATTCTACTCCAGCCCGTAGCCCATTCATCTTGAGTTTGTTTATTTTTTCTTGGCAAAGTTAAAGCACAACAAATAATGGCCGGGCTATATAAAGAAGCTTTAAGTCAACGGCAATAATTAATTTGGGGGATCATAACGCCGAGCGGCTTTGACAGTTAATATTCAGAATATCAACCGAATACACAAGTTTTGGAGACTTGGAATTCAGTCGGGCAGGCTTGTGAACTCTGCCAAGTTTCTCCAAGTTTGATACCTCTTCGAGTGGAATCTGACTGCTTTCATATCTAATGAAGCAAGAGGTGCTTTATGCCAAAACACAGTGGGTTACTCACTACACGCCACTCGTTCAGGTGAAATGAACGATAATGCCAATTTTGACTTTTGACCTTTGAATCTTTAATATGAGAGTGACGTACCCTAGTTCACAAGTGTAACTCGGAATATGGCACCTTATTATATAAGTTGATAAATTCGTATTCAACAACAATATATATGTGGAAAATATATAGAATTATTATAATTCATATATTCCTTTTGGAATTACATTTATTATCAATTGAATTATATTTATTAATAATCAATTTATAGTTTCGATATTTAATTAATGTTAGAAATCTTAAAATTATCTAGTAATTTATTATTGCCATCTAATTAATGGTAAAATCTTACCAAAAATGGAATTAACAATTATAATACTTAACATATTAATGTATATTTTACTAAATATACCCTAAATAATTAATGTTTATGTCAATATTTAACTAATGAATAGTCAAGTTAATAAATTAATCACTTATTATTTTTATAATAATTAAATTATATCAGCCATCAATCATCTAAATAATGTAAAAAATATATTTAGACAAGAAAATATATATTTTAATAATGCTGAGTATATCATTAATTTTTTTTCATTTTCTATTCAATTACATTAAGCAAAATTTTTTTTTTTAGATTTACGTGTTAATTTATATATACTTGTTCACTTTACCTATATTAATACATGTCAAATACACCCGTTTGCAAATCAAATGCATCCTTTTGCAAATCAAATGCATCCCCTTTTTAAAAATTAGGTTATACAATTAAATATTTTTCAATATACTCATCCCTCGATTTACGCAGTATCCATTTTTCGCGGTTTCGCTTTTACGCGGTCAGAAAAAATTACATTTTTTTAAAAAATCATTCATATTTTGTGGCACGTGTCACACAAACGTGTGCAAAAACTGAGAAAACGGCCAGTGGTTTTAACGCTTCTAAAGATAGAGTGACGTTAATGTTTTGTGGTAATGCGTTTAGAACGCAATGTATTTAGAACCCCGAATTTAAGTTTTTTCGCTAATTAGGTTTTTTTTACCAGTTCCTTCAAAAACGTAAAAAACGGGTTTCAAAGTATTTAGTACCCCGAATCTATCCCCGAATTTACATGCACACGACGTATTTCTTATATTATATTTTTGATGATTACTCGTGTAGCATATATTTGTATTTATTCTTAAGCAATAATACTGATTGCATTCATTCTGTATATTTTTTATTATTTTAGGAATAACCTTTTGATAAAATAATATTAAACAATAAAATATGCAAGTATGAAGTTTGTAGGTATATGGTCAACATTGATCGCTTTTTATTTCACGTCGGTTTTATATTTTGACATCTACTGCTATAATTAAAAAGCTGACACACATATATTTTTTTTAAAAATCATTTTGCACTTAAAAAAATATTAGAAGTATTTTTTGCTTAAAGATCAAAAATAAGTGTCAGCTATTCGTATAATTATTAAATATGGATATTGAATATTTTGATCCAATATTACTATGCGACATTTTGTTCTCTTTGACCTCGCGAATGAGCCACGCGGTCGGCCAGAATCGAAGGTGGATAATGTCCAACTGAGAGTCACCATCGTCAGATTCATCTCAATGCCAACATGAAAAATAGCTAATGTTTAGTGTTAACATGCAAATAATAAAATTTCACCTACCTGAAATCCGTATAGTAAAAAAAATGATTGGATGGATTCAACTTGATTTAAAAACAGAGGCAGACGTATGGAATCTTGCATGATGTTTTTGCGTCACAAAAAAAAACATTTCTGAATTGAATCGTAAGGTATAATAAGAAATGGATTCAACACGATTACCTTAATTATTTAGGACAGTGGTTCGTCGAGAAAAAGCTATTAAAACACAGCCCAAAGCACAAAATTCATCAAAAGAAGCTGAGTGTAAATGTTTAGTCATCTGACGCAGTGATGAACAATTATATTATTATGAAACCATGAAACCATGCTTATCTATCACAGTAGAATTATACTGCATCCCAACCGATCAAAATAATCCATAAACTGCCTAGATTAGTCAACCAATCGATTATTTTCCATTGCACGACAGTGTCTAAAATACAATTGTTAGAATTCTCCATCACAAACACTCAATTTTAATATATTTTTCATCGGAAAAAAAAAAATTCAGACAATACTATAATATATAATAAACCGCTTAAAATATAATTGACATTTGATTATCAGTGTTTTACGCCACCAAACTGAAGAAGCTACCGCTGAAATATCAAAAGTGTATTGAAAATATTGGTGCGTACTTTAATGAATAAATATATTCCTTATATTTATTTATAAAAAAAAATGACAATTAGTTTCTACAAATTCCATACATGTTTATATTTTTTATTAAAAAATAAACAGATATTTTTTTCAGCAAACGAAGGCTTATAGCCCTGTCAACGTGTGGTAATTGATGAACACGTGTAAAAAAATAATCATAAAAAAATACCAATTTACACACAACACTAACGAGGCCAACGTCGGTTCGCGTAAATAAATAGCAGTTTTATGTAGAAATGAAATCGATTCGGCCCACAATAAAAGTTTCAATATCATATTTACACAGCTGCAGTCAATTTGGAGTCTAGACTTTAAAGCGAAGCGAAAGAGACCCACTTCGACAGCGCAATTTTCCATTTTTATATAAGCGTTCATCGATGAAACTTTTGTATTGGAGCGGGTGGCAGCGCCACCCCACTCTCGTGTATCTGTTTAATTTTAATGAAGTGAAATATGCTCGGGTATAAATCAAATATTTCTCGTAATAAGTTTTCGGATGTTGGAATAAATCATATTGTTTCGAGAAATATATATATAATAATAGAACGAATTTTGTTTCGCTTTAGAGTTTTCGCGAAGATTCTTGGCAAATAGTTTTAATTATTAATTAAAAGATCGTTAATATAAAACACGTGGATATTAAATTTAATACGTTTAAAAATAATATGCTTAAATTTAATATAAAATAAAATATTTTAGTGTACGCTTATTAGATTTATGTTTCAAAGGCTGTGTTGCAGAATCACCGATGTGTATCTAACTCGGTATACACATACGATATCAAAACGAATACAGAGAGCCATGACTTTCGACCAGACAGTCACTTGCTTTGTTTTCGAGTGGCGTTAAAGTGAACACGGTCGTCGAAAGTAGAGCCAACAGGAAATTGATTCCTGTTCACTCCCGGTGCGCTTGTTACTTGCACAGGAACAAACTAATTGACGATAGCCTTTGAGTCGATCTAATTGATTGCAGTGCCGATACACCGACAGCATACATATAATCTTCTCGTATCGGGGATAAGATTCGATTAACAAACATCGAAGCGCTCGACCCGATCCAATTTCGGTATAATGCCACACTTTTATATATCTGGCGGCTGCAGCTGACCCTGTCGGGACCTACATCCCTGTTTTTGCAGGGGAATGCCGGAAGTGAAACAAAATTAGATTGGTAGTGGTGGCTTGGTGCTGCTAATCCCATCAGCGGGTTTGTAGCGCTCCCTGTATAATAGCCTCAAGCGAAAATTGGTGTCGTTCCATGTGACGCCTTACACCACATCCCCGTATACAAATAAGGCAGGGTCATGTGCTGATAAAATGTGTCGGAGGAAAAAAAAACATTTATTTAACGGCCGCAATATTCATCTCGTCGCTATTACGTTGCTTAAATTAATTATTTACATAATAAAAACGCTCGAGATTCTTTGACTACCAAAATTTTTTTCACAGTGATATCATAGAATGAGGAATTTGATTATGTGTCAGGGGTTAAAAATATTCCAGCGAATTTATCTAACTAACGACATAAATTATATATTTTTATAATAGCCATGAATCTAATATTATAATAATTTAAACAAGATTTATTTTGTTTAATCTATTTTTAATCTCGTGATTTTTTTTATTCCTTTCTTATGAAAACCAGAAGGTTTTGGCGAAAAATATTAACGTAAATGATTTTTTATTATTCAGTCAATTTTGCATTTATATAAGCAATAATCTAAAAGTAAATAGAGAGGATTCGAAAGTACTTTCCAATTTTTTCATTAGCGATTTTATTGTTTTGGAGACGTGCATCGTCCTGTTGAAGAATATTTTTTTTATTTGATTAATTCAAATATATTTTCTTTAGATTTAATGTGTCTAATTATCGATTATGCCTTTCTGTAGTTATGATTTTGCTTAGAGAATAGCTTTACTTATATTCCACCAAATGCATAAAATAAACTACCGTAGTTTTATTGTTAAATTTGGGAATGAAACAGTTGTCTGCTTATTGAAAAGACAATGTCGATTTGCTTCTCATTTTATCGTAGACCACATTTATTTATTTATTTGATTACAATGGATAGATGGCATAAAAGAAAGATTCCAGAGTCCTATTAACCCATATAAACAGTCTATAAAGATTCTAAAGATGCAAGTCTCTCACATTAATATTCATTATGTTTAAATTTCCATGTATTGTTGATATCGAAGATACCATTTTTTGTAATAATTCTTTAATAGTGTGCCAAAGATTTGTTTGAATTATAGATTTCATTGTGTCCCTATCGAATATTGAAAGTCTTCTTAATTTAGGAGTGTCCTGTAATCGCCCATTATCCGATTTAAATCATCAAAAGCAAAATCTGTATTCATTCAACACTGATCCATAAATCTCGTAGTTGAATTTTCCGCCGGACTTCCTGATCATAAAACAACTGACATGATGTGACAAATATCTAAGGCTGACAAAAAATACAAAGATGTTTATTTAACCATATCTCGCATTTAAATAAGTGTATATAAATATATGTATTTCTTTTTAGATAACTTTTTACACCACATTACATGTATTTCAGAGATGATATTATTATTAGATTTGAATAAGCCGGAAAACTTGACATCTCTGTACATGTACTTGATTTAATGTATTTATCTACTCTCATTTCTCCTCTCTGATATGAATATACGTATGTAGTATGAATATAGTATGAAAAATACAAATACATATTTTTTTATAAATTGTAGCTATCGTATTAAAAAATAATTTTCTATAATTAAAAATAAACATACCATAATACGTTTTACTTATATAAAAATGCTTCAAAAAAATGTTTTTTGAAGAATTTTTGAAGCATTTTTGAAGCAAAAACCAAGAAAAATTCACATTCGAAACATACGCGAAAATTTTACTCGTCTAAATGTATTCTAATGATTTACACAAATCGGTTCACAATAATAAAATTGCTTTTAAAAATAATCAAAATATTTTTATATTTATTAGCGGTGCCGATGGGGTATACTGGGTACCCCAAGTTTTTGATTTTTCTCGAATAACGCTTTTAATATAAATCCTTAATGTCACAAACTTTCTTGTTTGTGTTAAAGAATAATTATTATAAATAATCGTTGCTTTTATTGTCTGCAATTGCGAAAAAAATAAAAACAACAAGTTTCGCTGTTGTTACCACGCGCGCAAAGTTTTTCTCGCTCGCATCCGGTACGGTGTGCTAAGTGCGAGTGAAACTTGCGATTGACAGATGCTGCGAGAGATCAGTCTACGGTCAGACATCGCTGAGAGCGTTGTCATTTATTAAGAAACTGTGTAAAACGAGAAAGTATATTATGAACGAGAGCAACAATGCTAAAAAAATACATAATATTAATTAAAGAAAGTACGTCGACATTAACGCACTTCTGTATTTTTGGTTAAGTTATCTTATTCTTATTTTTTAAGCCACGCAATTATGTAAAAAACACATTAATAACCATATACAATTACATCTGACGTGATCTCCGATGAAAAAGCAAAGAGTCCTAGTCGCACCCCCTTGGATACATATTATATTTTAATGTAATGAAAAAATATGTACGTGTTATTTTATTAAACCGCATAAATCAAGGATTATATTTTATACAAACAATATTTTGAATCAATTAAAACACAGTCATATAAAATAGAAAATTTTATCGACTGTCGAGAGTTATTTTTTTACATGATATGTATCAGTTTTCATGAGTTGCTTCTTTTATTTTAAAATATTTATTATGAGCTCATTATTAATGTAATGAGAAAATATATTCATTATTCTATGATATCATTGTTCATATTAAATCATTTAAACAATGCCACTGGTAATAATAAACATCTTAGTGATTCAATTATATGAATTATCCACAAACAACAAGATGGCTTTATTACTTTACTGAAGCTGAAACAAGTAATATAATTTATTACTATGAAATTATATTAATAATTAATACAACGTGCAATATACTACCAAGATATAATTTAGTTATGTAAAACAACGATTATTATGCATTGGCCACGAAACATTATTCTTCTATCCAAATACATAAAGTCTAAGTTCAAGCCTCGACAATAAATTTCAATTCAAGTTGACGTTGTGCCAGGGCTGCTCTCTTACGTCGTTCATCCACCTGTTCTGCTTAAATATTCTAACTGCGTACCAAATAGACGAATGTCACGAGATGAAAAATGGAAGCTATACAGAAAAAATATAAAAAAAACATGGCCTACGTTTCAGCATACGTTGATTATGAAAAAGATTTGAGAAAACTTGAATAGACGTCGAAAAAATCCAGACAGTGCGCAATCAACGAGAACAAGCGACTGAAAAATTAGCGTAAAGCCTTGCAATTAATAACACGAATGTATAAAGAAATAATTTTATAAAAATCCAACCTAATAGTTGCGTTTTAAAAACATGAATTGTATACGAAATTTATTATACGTAATAGAAGAGCCGAGCGAAGTTTTATCCTCGGGGCCTAAACCACCGAGTTTACTACAATTGTTTACTAGATTGCCGAGTTTTTTTTTCAACACACACAGCTTCTGGATATGTAAAATTAGATTTCCGGAGCAAAAGGGAAAAACGGAAAACATATGATATATGCACTTGATTTTCCTTTTATTTTATTTTCGCGGCTGTGAATAAAAGTCACCTTGGATTTTCACTTTGAGATAAAACTCCGAGAAAATTTATTCTAATCTCGATCGCGTCGAAATAAGTGCGGAATGTAAATGCTCGTATTTATTGTCCACGTGTACATTTGATATCTCTTGAAAAATATTAAAAACCGCGTTTTTATAATGATAACTATATATATTCGCGATATTATTTGCCAAAATTAGATTTACGAGCATTGTAAATTTTAATGTGATCATAGAGATCACATTTATCATCTCTAGACATAAAAGCGATAAAGCAATTTGTTAAATAGGCAATTTGTTACCGCGATTAGAATAGACTATTCGATCAGATTTTAATAATTCGGCAATTTTATTGATCATTACTAGATTTTAACATACATTAGATTTTACCTACTTCAATAGAGACAAAATTACTGTATATGGAAAATATTAATCGAATTAACTGCATTTTTACTATTCATGAAATCGGCGTCAAATAATTTCGCTATCTAGTATTGTCATGATATATTTTTTTTATTTTTAAAAAATCTTAAGAATAACGCAATTAATATGAAATTATTTTTCAAACAAGGGCTACGAGATTACGCACGAATTTAATATATATATTGTTTGTCATTTTAAAAAATATGTAATGAAAAAAATGCGGTACAGAAAATCGTGTCGGAAAAGCGGCTCAAGCTGAACAAGCATGATCCCCCTTTTTAAAAATCAATTTTCATAAATAACAGATTTTTCACAGTTAATTGCGAATTATTTCATATCAACTTAAATATTTTGATTCCATATTGCGTAATTTTTTTTTTAATAAAACCTCAATAATCAGTTTGAAAAATGAACTAAAAATGGAGTAGTAGAAAGCTTAGTTAATTAAAAATATATTTATTTATCATAAAAATGTAATATCTAAATTCAAATCTAATATTCAATAATTAGTAATTGATGATTAATCGTTTATAAATTTATTCTCTATTTACATAAGAATTAAATATTATTTATAGCACGTTATCATAATTACACAATAGACCGTTTAAATGAAAACGTTCTCTTCACAGTTTAAATGTCAAGTATAATTCCAAAACCATAATTGCGGATGTTAAATATTTTAAAAAATTCCAGGAACATATTCCAATTAATTTATATCAGAAATAGCATCGGTTTATATAAATATTCACGATATAAATAATTATCAGACAATAGGTGATTAAACTTAATATTCTGTATTGTATATGTACACGTTTGAAATCGTGAAGAAAGATATTCAAAATAATTTATTGAAAGCCAATTTTCATAGTCTTATGAAAATCCGGCTGATACGAGTTTCCTTTATCATCACCATAAGCTCTCCCTCATATAAATCGATGGACTCTTTGCATTCAACGACCACGACGAATGCAAAGCATGAGCGAGTGCCCAACTGACAGATTGGCACTCCCCAGCTGCCATACATCAAAAAGCTATAGAAGCAATGCTGCGATCCATCAAACTCGATACAAGCAACAATGCATCAATTTTCAGCGACGTGTACGGCTAATGTGCCAAAACTCGCTAACTCAATGTACACCGTTTGCGAATTTTCTTGTGCCATTAGCCGGTGCAGCGGTATGAGCGCGACCCAGTTCGCAAATGGACGACGTACAGCGGGGCCGACGTGCGCCGAGGCAGGTGAAAGACGTTGCGCAATTGGAGCCCATTGTTCAAATGACGTATCCGGGTACAAATCCCCCGGCATAATCCCGTAACAATGAGGTACCCTTTGTATTTTTGCCAAGTTATCCGCTAGTATTGTAACGGGGATAAACCGAACGTCTGTATATATGTAAATATTCGTTTGACATTTTTTTTAACTAACCATTCGAATAGATGAAATTTCGATAACATTCTCAATGTATACCAATAAATACTCGTAGATTTAATAGAATATCATTTAATATGCATCTTAAGAACAAATTATTTTTAGGCGTTACGTCTCCTTGGTACATTTAAGGATTCAAGGTCGTTATTTATAGACGTTATCTATAATGACTTAAAAAAACGTTCGATAAAGTCGAGCATGTTCGACTCATTTCGGAACTATATAGTTTTGGATTCTCGGGTAATCTTGTACGTTTCTTTTCAAATTACCTTACAGAGAGGAAACAATATGTGACATACGAGTCCCTAACGTCATTTTCTTACAACACACCTTTCAGAATTTCGCAGGGGACAAATTGAGGACCTTAATTATTTATTTTATTTATAAATGATAGTCATGGGGTTCTTAATTGTAAATTAACACTTTCAGTTAGACATTAAGTCTTTGGATGATTGAGCAATATTAAATCGCCTTCCATTAAGTGTTGGGAAATGTTGAACAATGACATTTTCTGGATCAAAGAAGCCCATCATCTTTAATTACAGACTTGGGAATGTAACTCATCCCAAGCAGTCGTCTGTAAAAGATCTGAGTTTTTACATAACTATCTAAATATCATAATCAAAAATTATTAATTAACTGGTACTAAATACTAGAATTGACTCCAATAATATGTTTTACCACGCAATTGGGAGAATTTTTGGTTAAGATGACGAATTTAATTTCCAAGAGGACGGAACTCCTCCACACTATCATGCAATAGCATATCTTGATGAAAATCTTTCAAACTTGGACAAAGAGGTTCCATAGAATACCCTGCCCGTTCCCCAGACCTGACACCACTGGACTTGTTCTTATGGGAATACCTCAAAGATAAAGTCTACGCCAGAAAACCGACAACACTGGAAGAATTAACAGCTACAATCAAACAAGAATGCGCTACAACACTAAATGAAATGTTTGTTGAAGTTTGTGAATCAAAAACCCCACCGTTATCACAAGTGTGCTGACTAGAAATATTAGGTAAAACGGAAAGAAATTACATTTTTTTCTCGTGCGTCACTTTAAAACCAGTTTGTCACCGGTTGCCGTTGAGTTAGCTCATCGTATTTGATGTTCTTTTTGCAGTAGTAGAAAAATGCAGAAGCCTGAGTTTGAAGAGACATATTTAGGGTATTTCATGCTGTTTTCATTTTTTAAGGCATTAAAGCCGAAATAAGCTACCCAGACCATCTGCGATATTTATGGAGACGTCTTGAAACTGCGTCTTGAAACTGCGAAAGGCTTTGGACAAACCAAAAACAGTACACACATCCCTCAATTTGGGCGGTAGATGCGTTACATGAAAAAGCCGCGCAAGAATAGACATGCATTGAGTAAATATGTTTAACATAGTTAAAATCGTGGGATATTTGCGTTTGTTATCACAAAACATTTAGAAGTTATATGTAGATATGAACAAATAATATCATTACAAAGTTTCAGAAAAAAATTTTAAGTGGTTGCTGAAGAATTTGCAAAGCATAGCAGCGGATTCATTTTTTTGCCGCACCCCGTAGAAGATAATACTTGTACAGCCAACTCTTTTATAGCGCCGAAATAGATACCGCTCAATAGAAATCCGCTCTATAAAAAATTAGTTAAGTTTTTTTAATTGATTTTTGTAATTGAATGAAAACCATGCATCATATATTTTACCATTCACATATTTTAAACGACCTATTTTGATTTCAACCAAAAACGGTGATGTAGAAAGATGCACTATAGGAGCGGTAGCTGTATTTGATTTAAATACTGCTTTCTTTAATTGTTTTTGTAATTCTTTAATTCGTATATATTCGCATAATATTACATAGGTCTGTAAAATTATTTCTTTTTTTTAGATTTATATAGAAATAGCAATCATAAACCAATACTATTTTATTGCAATATTGCTTTTCCATCCATTAAATTCCAAGTATCCGCAATCAAAGTTGTGTTCTTCCATGCATGCAATGTCGTATACCTCCTCCATTAAACTATATCGTCTTCAGAGATTGCAGCATCCTGTTTTGTAGTCCGGTAATTATAGAACATTATTCGCTATTCAAGCACTGGGAGCCCAATTGTAATACACATAATATTGTGCATATTAATTTCGAGATAACATATATTTAAAATAAAAATATTTTCCAAGAAACTGCGCTCGAAATATAATACTCTGATATCCAGAATTCTTTTCGTGGCTCCAAATGGGCATATCCAACAATGGGAAGTTTCGTTTCAGCGGGACAATGGACGCCGCCCTTAATGACTCGCCCACTTGCATTATTTGGCAACGCCGCTTTTGTGACGCCACTGCAGCTGGGAAATGTAATGGCTCCTGCTTCTCTCTTTTTGTGTTTTATTCTGTCGTATTTTAAAAGCCTCGGATGGATGGTCCTCGAGCTGTGATTGCTGCTCGATCACAGCCGCCATTGAATTGGGTCAAAAAAAATTACGATGCGAATTCTTGAAACGAATGTGATTAGATCGTAGCCAGAATGTATAAGGATTTTTTTAATCCCAGATTTTTAATTAAATCAGCATCTTCGATACAAGCTCCGATTGCAGTGTCCTCCGCTCCGTGAAGAGTAGACGATATTAAGTGTCTGCAAAACTTGCCAGATTGTATCTGCTAAGCGTTGCTCCGGCGCAATCGGAAATGAAATCTAGATTGTTTATTCCAGCGTCAGTTTGTTGCGAATTCTCAACTCCCCGGGGGCAACTGAGCAACTTAACAATTTGGCTCCAAGAACTCGCAACATGTAACAGGGCAACTTTACACTTGATTATAAACGCCATTCAACCCTAGAACAACTGAAGTGTAACCGAAGACTGTGTCAACGGTCGATCTGCAACCGATTGTTGTTTGTCAACTAACTGCAACTGTTTTCAACCATTTTTATTTAATTATTTAATTAAATCAGATTTTCGTATACAATACAATATTTATTTGAAATAAAACAAGATGTGTAATATAGATGAGAACGGTTCACTGGACATTGTCAGTATTTGGATAGATGATCACTAGGGAATTCCACGGGCGGCTGGATTACAGACAGTGTTGATGGAGGTGTGGACTATTACGGCCTCAATTCTTTTTAATCGGGTTTTGGGGAATATTGTCTTGATTATTTCTCCTTATGAAACAAATTAAGTAAACACATAATTTACATTGTTTTAAAATCATAGCTCACATAATTTTCATAAATGTCTACCTTCCTACTATTAAACTTTAATCTTTAGATTAAACTATTTCTTGAAGTTATAATAATATTTTATTTGCTTTTATACGTAATGGGAAAGTGTAATTAGTTTACTATTGAATGCATTCGTGTTAAATATTCGGGGAAGGCTCTATACACTGCGGAGCTGTAGCACCCCCAAGCAAATTAAGTAAATATATATTTTGATATATTAATATATATCTATCTATTGATTATGTAGGCATAGTACATTACAGGCAGTGTTACTCCGCGCGATATAGTGCAAGAACGCTGTCTTCTTGTCAGCGCTACTAGCGTCGGGTATTGGACAGATGCGGGTCGGTAGCGGAGTGCGGGGGGATTTAACCGCTAAGCACTTCTTTGGGCTACGAATCGCTTGTCACTTTTTATTATTGTTGAAAGAGTAGGATGTCCAAAAAAATGTTTAACCAAAAAAATACTTTTTCTGTTTTTTTTCATAAATACAAATAAATTGGGGGTATAATCTTTCAATTTTCTTTGCCCATGACTTATCCGACAAAAACAAACTATTTTAGTGGAATTAGGTAGAAAATCTACAATCGGTCGTAGAGTAAGCGAACGTAAACATCTAATTTTGTGGTTAATGCACTGTTAAATAGTCTCCATATGGAATAATTTAGGGCTTCACGGCATACGAATCTGAATGTCCATAAAATTAATTTAGAGTACAATGAATACCAAAATTATAAATTTACATTTACGCGTTGTGTTTACAATTCATAATTGTTATTAATATTAATTTACTAAAAATACTTATGTATAAATATATAAAATATCTATGTAGTCAAAGCTTTCATTTGACATACCAACGGCTTTGACGTCAATCCAATTGATGTTTATGGGCGACAATCATGAAAAAAAATACTAACATATTCTATTTATAAAAAACAATAGATATATGTTTATAATTTTTTTTGAATAATAAATAATTTAAATATTCAATGTTACTATTTTATTTACTTGCCACGATTAATATGTGGTATGAAAGATGCTGTAGTGTCTCCATGATTGTTACAGCTTGCAGAAAAAGACTAATAATTAAAGAAAAGTCAAAAACAAGTAGTTGGCCTACGTCTGAAAACGGACAAGACTCCCGAAGAAGAAGAATTTTCTATAATAATATCTACATCCAAAAAAACTTAATCATTAATCATTAAGTTTTTTAATTTATATTATCTTATGTACTTATTAAAAAAAATCATGCCCTTGCCGTGTCGGTGGTGACAAACTTTTTGTATTTGTCTAAAAAAAAGTCTGAATAATAAATACTATAAATAATCATTATCCTTTATTGTC
>JAGXCT010035907.1:0-56799 GCA_022495035.1 Philopotamus ludificatus | reverse complement strand
ATTTCTGATTTAATCAGATCAACGTTGAACCATTAAAGAATTATTGCAGAAACTTGCATTTCCATGGTCCATTATACAGTTATATTTAAGATGCATTATAATAGATAATGGAAAATCTAAATTCATTTCGACAATGCAGCAATTACCTGTGGCAAAATTCAGGAGTTTAACTGGAAGGCTCGAACATTCTCTCCACATTTACCGGACCACGATCCATCTGAGTTTTGCCTTTTCAAGTCCATGAAACATGGTATAAAAAATGTTTTCGAAACGCGCCAGGAGGAGAAGATTTTCGCTCAAAACTAGTTCCTGGAAATATGTACGAATATTGAATCTTCCAAGCTTTTTTATTTAATTTATAAATAACTGGAAGCAATTCATTATCTTCTCCTTTTTATACTCTGGGATTTTCTGCTTGATAAACTAACATTAGCTACGATTTTATCTCACCAGCTACGTTTTCAACAAAAAGCAATTTCAATCAGTTTTTAAAAAGTTTATGTCCATAGGCATCTGGTTCTTTCTTCGATAGGAATGTACGATTAGACATTTTTTACAAATATAACCATTTTGTCTTAATTGAATATTTGGCTAGGAGATTATTCTCTATATACAATAATTTTGGACAATAAGAAATAAATTCTTTATCTGTATCAGTCGATTCTCCAATAAATTTAATATTATGTTATGTTGTCGAACTAGCCATTACTTGCTAGAAACACAGGGTTAGAATCTTCTTTTAATCTAGTATTATAATCTTAGAAAAAGCCCTAACTTGAATAATTGAAAAACTCTAAGAAACAATAATTTGTTTTTGATAACCAATCCGTTTTTTATTTTTCCATTACTGACAGAAAAGTCTATGGGTTATTAATAGGTGTCCGACGAAAACTAACAATTCAGGGAATTCTTTATAACACTGGCTAGGGGGTGTATTAGAGGAAGACACATATTACCTCCGAACGTTTATAAAATAATATTTGTGTGCGTAGTTTGGCTAGTTGGAATTAATTAATTATCTATCCCGCGTTGAATAAATATTTATATAACAAATAATATTAATTTCAATCCAACTGAGATAATATTAACAATTAACCTTTGTCGTGGTTCGACACTTGGGGGAATATTAGTATGAGAGACTAATTCGCCTTGCATCTTTAGAGTCTTATGTTTATCAATTTTTTATATGGATGAATGACGCTTTGGAATCTTTATGTTATGCCATTCATCCATCGTAGTCAAATAAATAAATAATAATAATAAACTATTGAGACGTATATTCATTTCATCTAATTTATTGCTGTATTTTTCACCATATCTAATTAAATCAAATTAGATTTATGAGAGAGTCCTATTCTCGACCACTCTCCCTATATTAAGTTTACATGTACGGAACATGTTTTATTAGTTTTTGTGTCAGTAGTGGTTCTCTTGTGTATTCCAGCAATAAATAACATGCTCCAATAATTTTCTAAAATCTGTCCACGTAATTTTTTTTCCTGAATATATTTTGCAAACTCAATTGTTGCTCAATATTCCTAATACAAACACATATATGTCTTTTATTTTTATTTATAGAATACTAAAATGTGATTGGATTACTCATTATGTTTATTATAATGATGATAATTCTGTACATTTTTGTCAAATTTTATTGAGCAGTTACATTGATTTGATTAATAATGTTTTCGGCAAATTTTTGGCACCAGAAATAATATTTAATAAAATAAAATATCAATTTTGAGAAAATTGGTCCATTTGCGACGACTTCCCCCGTTATATGACTCCATAGATTCTGTACAATGTCACAGTTAACAGGCGACAAAACAAGAAAACGCTGATTTTGTACCGGACAGGAACACTCTCGGTCCGATCGTTATTATTTCATTCGATGTAAAATGCGGACAATCCATTTTGCAGAGACGCCCGCCATTGTCTGAGTAGGAGACTTTCGTCGAAAATTGCGATGTTCGCGAAAACCGAATAATAACTGGGTCCTCGAATTGTGTGATTGATGATTCGCGAAGTGACACAATTGAAATAAATAGGCCCTTTCTTCGTGTTAAAGACTTTGATTAAATTTCCCTTTCGAATTCCGGTTGTGCCTCCGTTTCGAATTGTCTTGAATATTTATCAAAATGTACAAAGGGCACGAATACTTAAGTGTCAATGGCAATAAATTATTTTTTATTATTACACAAATATATCGATTGTGATACATTAAACACAAAATAAAACCATTTAACCACCTCAAAGCGTCAAATAACATACCGTGAATTGCTATCAAAATAAATTAATTGATTGAATTTTGAATTTTCTACACACCAGAAAGATCAGCGGTTATAACCATTTTTTTTTTAATATTACATTTAATTAAGCTGATATATTGATCCTTATTAACTTAGCCGTGCCTATGGGGTATATTTGGACACCAAGCTTTTGATTTTTCTCGAATAACTCTTTTATTATAATATAAATCCTACATGTCACAAACTTTTTTTAATGAATAAATATTATTATTTAGCATGGTGGTGGCTGACTTTCGGGTAAAAACTTTACATATTATATTGGTATTGGATCTTTCCGTTATCCTTGGTGTCGGCCGTTGTTTGGCGGCCGTCTTGCTCTTTCGACTTCCTTCTTGGTGAGCATGACTATCCCGGCAAACGTGGATAGCGTCTTATGTTCCTCGTCTTTTCCGAGGAGGAGTTTCTGCCACGGCTTCGATGGTTACCGTTTCTCCTCCTAGGCTTTTTCTGGCTTCTATAAAGCGTGGACAATGTAATAGAGTGTGCTCAGCGGTGTCCACCGCCTCTCCGCACTCGTGAGATAACGTGGTAGCCTCTTTCCCGATTTGGTGAAGATACTCTCCGAAGCATCCGTGTCCATTTAGAAGTTGGTAGAGATGTAACCCTACATGTTGGCGATTTTTGAGCCACAGTTTAATCGCTGGAATCAGTTTTCGGGCCCATTTCCCGTTTGGAGTTTCGTCCCAGCGCTCCTCCCATTTTCTTATCAGACAAAGGCGTACTCTTTTCTGATGCTCGGTTGTTCTTGGTGATCGTATAGCTCTTGCCGCTCCTCGGCCAGAAGATCTATTGGCGGTATTCTAGCTAGCGTACTCTTTTCTGATGCTCGGTTGTTCTTGGTGATCGTATAGCTCTTGCCGCTCCTCGGCCAGAAGATCAAATAAATCCAATAATAAGAAATCGTAGAAATTGGAGAAGTATTTGCAGATGGCTCTCTGCGATCACGGCTAGGGCTTCGTTCGGGATACCATCGGAGCCATACCTAACCTAACCTAACCTAACCTAACCTAACCTCACCTAACCTAACCTAACCTAACCTAACCAAACCTAACCGCTATTCTTAAAAATTCCCGCAGCTGTGCACACGTCTACAAAGCAAGATTTAATCGAAAAAATATCTTTTTTAACAAAAATGAAACCGTGTTAAGCGAGTATCGTGTTAAGCGAGGGATGGGTGTATTTATTTTAACTTTTCTCCCCAAAATGTGTGAAAAACGGTTTCACGAGCGGGCAAAAATTTCGAATCGGCAATTGATCAAACTATGGAATCTTTAAAAGTTTTTATCAATCAGTTGATGATGATATTCAAATTTCAGTGAAAAGTAAAATCCAAAATATAGTCGAAAACCTTTGACGTTTATTTTTCGAATCGAGTAGAAAATATAGACCAACGGAACCTATACAGTTCAGCCCCATAAAGAAAGAGCTTTACGCAGCAAACGAAAAATGACCTTTTGTATACGGAACAAATTCATCATCATCATCTTTTTACCTTCATTCACTAACAAACAATAATACTCGTTCTTGTTAAACCAACAGCTAAACTGAAGTTAGCGACAATGTGTCCAGGGGCAGGTAGAAACCTGCCCATAGCAGACTTACGCAGCAAACAAAAAGCGACTTTCTGTATACGGTAATACGGAACATTTTTCATTGCCTCCACTACCGAGGTCAACAACAACACTCGTTCGTGTAAAAGCTAGCAACCACGTGACGGATACAAGAATGCGCAAAAACATACGAATGCGGTTCTGTTCACATATTTTAGGTAATTAATAATTTTGTATTAAGAATAAAGAGTGTGGCGTAGTCCCCTGGTTGTCCCTAAGGACGAGCCGCTTCTGTAAATAATCATTAACCATTATTGTACATTATTGCCAAAAAAAAAACAACAACATTCGCTTATGTTGCTATGGGCGCGATGTTTTTTCTCGCTCGCATTCGGTATGATGTACTTAATGCAATTGAAACATACTAGTGATATGCGCTTTCAGTCGGCGGCGTGTCCTCAGTCTGCGGCAGGACTTCCCTGAATGTGTGTGTCATTTACGCTTTATATTAGTTAAAAAAATCCAAAATATCGACCAAATTACGAAGTATATCGTGAATAACTGTTTTTATTCATAGAATAATCCATTTTTGATTAAAAATTTGACTTGAAATGCTTGGGGTCTATTTTCCATTATAAATAGACCCCCTTCGGACGACGCGGTTATTTTCGAGCCGTCGTGACCAATCGGTTATGTATCACTGATTGTGAGTTAATTAATTAAACTATACAATAGTTGTGAACTATTGTTGTATGTTTGTTCACTCTATTCAGTTTATATTAAATTTTAACGCTGTATCATCTCAAAATTACAGTGTCGCCATTTTAGTGGCCTGAGTTTTAATTTATCCAGGACGCCATGTAAACGTCACGTGACAACTTCATTGGACAAACTTTGCCTGCGCTTTTCCCGCCTTTACGATCACTAAAATCGCTATATCCCCTATGCTGGGATTACAATGAGCCACAACTTTGCTATTAATTGCTAAAATTTTGTGAAAGTCTAATTAAAATATATAGCCGAAAGTTGAAATGTGTTACAGTAAAGATCTGGCATGGTTGCCGTTTAATATTTAATCATGTTAAATTTTAATCTTTGGACCACTCGTCTCTAATCCGGTGATTGGTTTCCGTGCGATATACCTTTGTTGCCGTTCGTCGTGTGTTTTTTTTTCTTGTTCCTCTAAAAATCAGAAATGGAAATGATTTATTACACGGAGCTTTGTATTGTTCCCGGGGAATAAATTACAAAAAGTTTTGCGCCAAGTTTTGAAGTTTGGTACGCGGTGTGTTTGCACAAACCGACGACGAAACTTTGCACAAAGTAGAAAGAAGGTGTTTATTCAGCTATCCGATTGAGTTAACAGTCTTGGTTCACCTGGTGGGGTCCAAACTACGGTTAAAACACGAAACACGTTATCTCATAACTGTTACCCGGTACAATTGTATGAGTAATAATAATAATCTGAAATAATAATATCTTAAATCCCATTAATAAACATTATTTTATTAGTGTTTTATATATTCATCACGATTATATTACCTTCTCCTATCTAACTAGCAATTTATTCATTTTTACCTTATAAAGTTTGATGGGTTTGGACAGAGACAGAAATTTTTGATTGTCTGATTAATTTGCTTCAGGCCCAAAAATAATCAACTAAAATATGGAAATTAATATGATAATTTATATATTCCGTTCCTTGGAATTTGGCCCAAATAATCGACCGTCTCGATAAACCGGTTTCTCAATTAAGCGGAATTGATTGCAATTTTTAATGCGACACTAAATTATTTTAACAGAATTTGGTCAAGTCAAAGGGTTAGACATCAATGGCTATTACATCAGATGGGATATTTTACCACAACCCCTCGCATCTTTCTGGTGTTCTGTTATGTTTTTTTCATATTTTTTAATAGAAAAACCTTTAGTACTAAATAGTAAAATCGACTTAATATTCAATGTTATATTAGGTGTAGTAAAAAGTCTTGACTTATTTTTAAAGGTTAGTTTTAGAAACAGTTGTTTTTAGTCCTTTGACGAGTCAAGACGTATTATTTTATTGTGTGCTTGTCGAGACACGTCTTCGCTTGTGTTCTATACAAAAAAGCATATTTTTTAGTCGACCCAGTCGCAATGGTCGAATTTGTTCCTTCAGAAGACCATTTGCAAAACTGCATACTCTTTCAGTTTCACTCCAAGAAAAACGCAACTATCGCTACAATAAATATTTGCGACATTTATGGAGACGTATTAGATGTCAGTAAATGTCAACGCTGGTACAGAAAATTCAAATCCGAAAATTTTGACCTAAAAGATGAGCCTCGAAGTGGACGACCCTGTACAGTAAATAAAGCCGTCATAAAATCTAACATTGAAAAAACCCAACTATAACCATCAAAGATCTGTCAAATATAACCCGCACAAAGTGGTTCATTACTCAGAAGTGTCTGATAAAATGGAAAGATTCGAAAAAAAAGGAATTTTAAGAGAAAATATTCCTACTCCACGATAATGCGCGTCCTCATGTCGCAGATTTGTCCCAGAAAAAAATGAATGACTTGGGTTTTTGACGATTTTACTGCATCCTGCTTACTCGCTAGACTAAGTCCCTTCAGACTACCATTAATTTCGTTTTATGAAACACTTTTTTTAAAAATAAATCATTCCAAACAGAAAATTAAGTGATATCGGCCATTTCTGATTTTTTTAATTCCAAGTCAGCAGAATTTTTCAAGAAAGGTATTTTAAATTTGGGAAATAGATGACAGAAGGTTTAATAACGTAATGGTAATTATTTTTTGTAAAAAAAAACAATAAATGTATTAAAAAATGAATATGAATTTTATTGAAAAAATACGACGATACTTTTACTACACCTACTTTGTCATTCAAGAGGCATTTACCTTTATTTCCCGGAGCAATGTTTTATATACTTACGATATATGTAAGTTGACCTTAAAAATTTTAGCATTTTGACAAAAACGGCTAAAGATTTGACTGATTTTTTTTATATATTAATATGTATGTATTAAAAAAAAAAACAGAACAATGCTCTTTACATTCGTGACTTTTTTGTTGCTGATTTCATTTGATAAATCCTCAATTTGAGGATCGGTATTTAGTGCACGAAATGGACACCAACTTATATTTATTTATTTGAATACGATGGATGGATGCCATAGCAGAAAGATTCCAAAGCGCCATTCACCCATATAGAAAATCTATAAAGATTCCAAAGATACAAGGGTAATGAGTCTCTCAGCCAGTGTCAAACCACGACACTAATTAAATTTAATATTATTACAGTTAAATTTATTTTGTTACTATATTACCACCTAAACATCCATAGCCATCCGTAGACCATATTACCGTCTAACGATGCAAATTACTTACCCATTACTGACGGCTTGTAGGTAACATAACCGCGACTGAGCTCAGTAGTCGGGTAGGTGTTCGACAAAAACTGTGAATTCAAGAAATTCTTCATAAAACTTCGTTGAATGAATAATTATAAAACAAATAACATCAATTTCAATCCAAATAATATAATATTCAAATTAACCAGTGTCGTGGTTTGACACTGGAGGGAATATTGAGACCTAATGAATTCTTCTTTAACCGCATACGTATTTCATTGATTTGTGAATGGAGAAAATCATTCTGACTAGTAATTTTTATGCTTTTTTAAATTGTCACGCATCAATTTAGTTTTTTTAGTTAAACACGTCTTTCAATTAGTTTTTTGGTTAAAAATGGGTTTTGGTCGTCACCGAGCATCAAAAATTTCGTGGTATCTTTGGATAAATTCTTATAGCACATAATACAAAGTAGTTAAGTATCCATTTTACATTCAGAGCTTTGAATAAAATCTTGAATAGCACTTAAAGTGGTTTGCATACTATTTAATAACGTTATACCTTTTCTATTAAACTTCCTAATGATGGCTACGGAAGAGGTGATTCATTAACCAACGACATGTCAGATTCCTAGTTAAACGATGTATTTTAGTGGTTCAGAGAATATTTACTTTTAAAGATCATCGCCAAATTGTATATAACTTTGAACGCCTCATGAACTAATCCAGAATACGAACAATAAGTGTAAAAACATATGGACATTTTTTTATCAAGACAAATAATTTGAAGTTAAACTGTAATGTTCTACCCCAGCCATATTTGCCATATTTTACTCCATCTGATTATCTCTCTTTCGGGGCCATTAAGCAGACTTTAAGAAAAAAGCTTTTCAAAATGTGTCGAAAAGTTAAACTTCGCTTGAATGAATATTCTAATATAAGCTTTTTTAAAAAATGGGATCATAAATCTATAGAAAGAAATAAACTAGTTTTAAATAATGATGAAATAAAAATTATATAAAATAAGTAATTTTATTGTAGTCCCTCTAATATTGGATTTACAAAATGGTTTTTTTTTATTGAATAACTAATTTTTGCACGGTTTAAAATAATCCTGTTCGATCAGCAATAAAATTAATATTAGATATAAAATATAGAAATCAATAATTATATAACTAAATCTCAAAATCATCATTTAAAAAAAGCTATGTGTAATTATTTGATCCATTGTCAAATAGAAAAATATTGAAAATCGTTATGTATATTTTTTTATTATTTTTATAGCATATATAATGTACTTTGCAGAGTAATAAAGATAAACCTACAGAACTCAAACATAGACTCAAAGCTAAACAAATAAATCTGAGAAGTTATACAAAAAATATTCCCGATAGTAAAGGAACCTACATTCGTACGGCCTATTATATTAAATCATAGATTTAATATTAATTTATTTTAAAATCACACAACTCATAAATTTTTCAGGCGAAACGCTTTCAGTATATTGGCTCATTTTCACACACTATAAAATTTTATTTACTTCTCAGACGTGTCCACTCTTTGTCCCCAAGACGGAGAGAAGTTTGCCAAAAACTCCAATATTCAGCCAAAGCATGATATGGGAGGTCCTTCATCCAGTTTTTCACGCTCTCCACTATGTCATCCGTAGACACATTTATCTTTTCCAGCGATCGCAAAACGTAGCCTTATAAAATTCCATATGACACGTTTTATCTGCACTGCTATTTAATTAAATTAAAAAATATTCATGTACGTCATAAACTGAACTATCTGGATCCGGAACACGTCTTTTAAATAACACCTATGGTATACTTGGATTCTGATGATATCTCAAACGGGGCTATTTTCACAGTCGCATCGTCCCTCATGAATTTTAAAATATACGAGTGTGTATGAAAAATCCTTTTAGCTTTACGTGTCTCCGAGATTTTATAGACCTCTGTACTCAGATCGGTGTTGCTGAATTTTTTAACCGATCTCCTGCGGTCCCGAATTTTATTTCTTGAAAAAATATGTAAATAAATTTTACATAGTAATGTAAAATGATTTTTTATATCACTGAAACTTATGAAAATATATGTTTATATACTATATGGCACAGCTGGAGATATCGTGCACGTACAAATATTTATGATAAGCCCAATATAATAATGATTATTTTTACTACTTTTTTTTATTTGTCAAAACTGCTCTTAACACATCTGTACATATTTACACGTTATTTTTTTATATCCACCAAAACCTAATTGGATATCGTATCGTCTTTATTATATTTTAATACGTATCTTATGGACATGATTTTTGACCCCGTATTTGTATTTGACACTTTATTTTATTAACTGTAGATGTGAAAAATATAGATAGGGTTCAATAAATATGTGTAGGGGGTTTAGCTTTAACATTATCTAAATAATATTGATTTCAACTATTTATTTTCTCATATAATACAATATTTTAGTATTAAAATTCCCTTCACTTCAACCAATCCTTTTCAAATGGTCTTGAACGGTTGACCATGGAAAGTCGAAGTCTTCTAATAATTCCTTCATGGTTTTAAGAGGGTCGAATTTCAAACAATAAATTGAAAAAAAACGCCATGATGTATAATTAGAGGTCTTTTTAATCTTAGGTTATCGTTAAAATCATAAATTTCTCAAATTTGTTTAACCATCTTTGGTATTATCGAAGTTTTAAGTCGATTTCCTGAGTTTGGCAGATTATTTAGGTAGGTCATTTTGGCTTCGATCCCTTGTCGAATAAAACAGCATAAAAATGGTAAATGGATCTCCTCAATCTCTGACCTTGAGATTTAAAAAAAAAATCCAACAAAATTAAAGAGTACACTACTGATAGAGCTTTAAAATGAATTTTACCTGTTACCAGCTCCTTATATATTAGATGGACCAAATGTAATGTCGCATTTTCGGAAAGCATAGTTTCAGATTAGTTTTCTTCAGTCCTTTGACTAAGAAAATCGTGTTTGAATATTTTGTGTTGTGAAAAGTCTCCAATCTTCTTTTTTATGAGCCCCTTTAATAATGACCGAGACGTGTCCTTCGGAAGAAAATTTGCGCAGCTGTATGCTGTTTCAGTTTCACGCCAAATAAAACGCAACAGAGGCAACAAAAGATGGTTCAAAAAATTTAAATCAGCCAATAATGATTTAAAAAAATAGCCTAAAAGTGGACGTCCCCGTGAAGTGGATAAAGCAGCCCTGAAAGTATAGGTTGAAAAAAATCCGACTCTCAGTATCGAAGAATTATCGAACCAAGCCGATACTTCATGGTCGTCAACTCAAAGATAAATGGGGAAGATTCCCGTGCGTTGACTGAGAGAAACAATCACATAACGATTTGACTCGAAAAAAAATGGATGCTTTAGGTTTTACAGCTTTATTGCATCCAGCGTATTCACTAGGCCTGGCTGCATCCGATTATTATCCTTTTTCGCTCATTGGAGCATTATTTACGAGAAAAAAAAATCCGAAGATGAAATAAAATCGGCCCTTTCACACTTTTTCGATTCTAAATCTGCAGAGTTTTATAAGAAAGCATTTTCAATTTACCTAATAGATGGCAAAAAGTCATAGAAAATAATGGTAATTATTTTGTATAATTTAAGTTTAATAAATAATTAGAGATATGAGTGTGAGTTTCATCTAAAAAATACGACATTACATTTGGGTCCTTTTAATACTATTGTATATGACCCATTGTTTCTTTGATTTATAGTAAGCATTTAATAACTCTTTCATTTTTTTACTATATTGATTGATTACCCCTGGAGTGCGTTTTTTTCATGATGATCCACAGGCTACAGCTAAATATGTCAAATTAAATTTAGAGACAAAAATATACTGCCATATATTCTTTCAATACGCATATTAATGTATAATTTTACATATTTACGAAATACGTAATTTAGCGTTTTGCAGAAAACAGCGCTCTTAAAGGGAGCACTCTAGCCGGGACTGTCGCACTTGTTATAGAAAACCGCACTATAGCAATGAGAGCTTCGGGAGGGTTTTATGTAATACATTTTTTTTTTATTATTGCTAATTAATTTATTTTATAATTGAATATACTTGCGTTAATTCTGTAGCCAAATAACATTGAGTGGCATTAGTAATTCACGGTGCCTTGCATTTTGTTACATTTTGGTATAATCCCTGTCTTACATAGCCTGTCTATTACTGCATACGAATTCCCCTAATTGTCCTTATCAAAAATAACACATATCTCTTATCATCCAAAACGTCTCAATCCCCTCGACACGTTGCTCCGTTTTCCTTCCGCGAAGTTTACACCACTAATCTCCCCGCACGACATTGTTGACTTGACATGAAATCTTGTATGTGCGCTGGGGCTAATTAAATATTGTTCGGTCCCGGCCCAGCCTCCCCCCAGCCGAGATAACCGCGGTCGTGCACGGGTTAACTGCCGCACTTTAACTCGGCAGCCGCTCGCATTCGTATTCATAAGTCGGACCATAACCCGAAGACGAGAGCAGCGTCGGCCCTCTGTGCGGATGCCGGAGGCTGGTCAAATTGCACAGTGGCTGCCGTTTGCGGGGAGGGGAACACCCGGCAGCCGTGAGGCACTTTCCGTCTAGTCTGTGGATAGCCCGCTTTACTACCGCTTTATGTGCCAGCTCCACACATCCGTTAAATCCACGGCGAGGTGCTGAAAAATACTGAAACGCGATACGTGGGTGATGGCCCCTCTTGTGCGTAACATTTTTTAACACACTTCGTTTTTACAACGCTGAGGGCGCATTCGACGCCGGGAATAATAAAGTGATGCGGGACTCGTGCGGTTTTCGCATACGGATGTCTTTTATTATAGTTGGAATGAAATGAATTTGTTGGGATATTTTAAACCACGTCGTAATACAGGAATTCCGGGATTCGACTATTAAAATGTAAGTCTTTCAGTTAAAGTAAAAATAAATAAGGCAGATACACGTTAGCCTTATTTACGCTCGATTTTACGACTAATTTTATATTTTAAATTAAAACCATTTAGATAGATTAATTATATGTATGTTTATACCCGAGATTTTTTTATCCAACCTTTACTGAAAACAATCTGCTTCGTAAAATATTAATAAGATAAGGTGTATTATATTTTTTTTATTATAATAACCACAATGTAGTCAGGCAGTCTTTTATCACACAAGTCTTTGTTTTCCAACGTTATAGCTCATAGCTGAGTGTTATGATCAAAAATTAAATATTTTCATACAGAAAATGCAGTAAATATCAGTAACGACTGACACGTTTTAAATTTTCTCAATAAAAAATATATATTTCCACAAAATATTAAATAAAATATTCTGACATTAGCAAATACGAATAAAAAATCCCAGAATAACAGCGTAGTTATAATATTAATATAATAATTAATCTAAAATAATAATATTGTATTTCAAAAGGCATCTACCGGATATGTTAATAATTATTATCTGATGCTGCAACAAATTCGCAAAGATTAATTGAATGTTCAAACATTTATTTAAAATATATAACAGATGGATTAAAATAATACTTTATCGTGTCAGTAGATTTAAATAGATTTCAGAACAAGCTTTTACTCGCGTAATAGATGGAAAATACACTCGAAATCGAGACGCGTTTTCACTTTATAGATATTCTTAAAAATTTTGCCGGATAAAAAGTGCTGCATTACTCTAAATAAATGGTTATCTGATGGAGCAAGCTCAGGTAAATATGATGGATGAATAAAACATTCCATTCGTATTCCATTCATTTTTTATTTATAAAAAATATGTTTTCTCTATTGAATATTATGGGTCTTTTTACACGAATTGGTTCTTTTAATCGTTTCAGCTTATCACAATATTTCTGTTATTATCTGGCCATATATAAAATAAAATATTGTATATATTAACTCCTTTACAATTTCATTAAACAAACAAATTTTGATCGTTAGGTTCAGTTTGACATTGCGAGTAGTATCTGCCGTTTAAATCACTATTTTTCCGATATCAATTTGAGTACATAAACTACTTCTCATTCCCTATTAAAAGATGTCTAAAAAAAATGATTTTTCATCTAATTTTATTAATCCTTGACCCATTAGAACCCGTGCAGATTTTCTTTCAACATTTATAGAATGCGGTATCATACACTCTAGAGCAGTGGTCGCCATACGGTCTAGATGACATGTTCTTTGTCGTTTTTATTAGCTTCTATCTACAGTAGTCAAATTTTTCAAGGAAAATGATGAAACATACTCCGAGCTTACAAATTTTGAGTGACTGCGGGATTTCGCCTTTCTTGTAGAATGTTACAGAAAAATCAAATGAAGTTAATGTCCAAATTAGGGACAAGGTAAACATTTTGGGGAAATTATCTCTAGAGTACAGGCAGTCGTGGAAAACTTAAAGATTACCCCTGTTTGAAAGAGAAGCTGGAAAAAGAATTAAATCGTGAAAAATGAGAATTAAAGGAGAAAATCATATCCAGGTTCGTTCAAGCTTGCAAAAATCTACTACTAAAGAACAAGAATATTCGACTGTATCTTCTACTTGTATAATAGATTAGGTCGAATTTGCTTTAATTTCAATCCATAACACTCCATTTTCTACTTTCATTACTCTCTCACTTCGAGGTTTATTTTTTAAGTAAAAATTCCCACTTTATTTCATGCACAAATATATATAATAATAAATAAAATAAAGTTATACCGATATATCTACAATATTTCTTAATCTTCTGCTGAAATCTGATTGTAAAAAAATAACTTGATACTTTTTTAAACCACAGTCAAATAAATATTTTTAGTCAAAGTTTGTTTAATAATATTATGTATTATTTTAATATCTGAATGTTTTAATAATTTCATGTGGTATATCTCACGCTCTCTGCAATTTTACAAAATTTCCGACAGTTGTTATCCGGTTCTGCAAACTTTAGCAATGGTTAACCATAAACGAATATTACCTGTGTCGAATTTCGCCCCAACTTTTGCCAATAACAATTATTATTAATCACACGCGAGACACTCTGCGAAACATTAGCAATCTCCATTTATACCCATTGAATATTCTGCCGTACCGACCTTATCGTGTGATAATATCGAATCATTTTGCATATTTTATCTTTTTCCTGTCCGAAATAAGATTTTTGAAAAGTCGGTTAAGCCCGTTTAACATTAGAGTCGGAAGTCGACATCAAACACTGATGGCTCGCGACTTATGAAAGGGCTTTTGGAACCGTCGAGCGTACCAAGTGGGATCAAACCTAAAGAATCCCAGCATTATATCTACAAAGGGCAAATGGAGATGTATGTACATATGTATATGTAAACCAGTCGTGTTCCTTGTTTAGAAACTTAAATTAGAAATCGGAGAGCTTTGCAATATAATGCTTCATATTAAATAAATGACTCGCTTGAAATAATTGAACAATTTGTATCAAGATGCAATAATTAGTCACGTTTTTTATTAAAAATAATTATTTAGTATAATATATTATTTTGTTTGATTTATTAATTAAAATAATATATATACAGAATACGCAATAAGATTCTTTTTTAATAAAATAATGCTAGAATAGCTACATTACTAAAAATTATATAAATATAATGTTAAAAATAAACCCTTTCTGTACTAACTACGATTAACTACTAAAACTAAGCTTGCTAACTTTTAAAAAATGTTAAAACAAAACAATGGAATATTCAGAATTGATCATTTATAAACGAAAAAACAGTTCATCTATTGGATAAAGCTAAAAGACTAGACTTCGTAGATTAAAAAAAAATATGTTATAAGGATTACTCCAGAAGGCGACAATGACTGACGATAATTACTTGCCAGGAACAGATCACGTTGAAAGCCATCTAATATTTAATCCTGTATATACAACGTCTTGAATAGAAATCAGAAAATAAAAAAAACGTTGCGACGTTGAATTTCGCGAGTTGTTGCATCTTAGATTATATCTTGTTATTATTTTTTATGCGATTCTATTATTTTTTTTAAATTTTTATCACACCACAAATTGGTATACTTTCTGTAATTGGTCAGTTTATTATAATTTTATCCCAAAACTCATTATTGCAACGTTTAATTAATAAAAAAACATGCAAAAAGATTTGTTTTAATGCTCTTAATTGATTGCTATATAGTAAGTTTTTTTTGTTGATCGGTATCTCATTGGTAACCCTTTCAGTGCGGGGCGCATGACGTACATGCGCATACAAATCGTGTCCAGGGTGCGGCCGCATGTCGTACATGCGCGAGACTCTTTAAAACTTTAACTTGTCGTTACATGTAAACTAGACCGTGTTAAGTATTGGTGTTTGTTTTAAAAATCACCTAATAAATATACAACATATTACAAGAAATTTATAGGAACCATGTAATATGTAAATATGAATAGTAACGATTCGAATCTCCGCAGTAGTATCGGTGACGCATCTCGGCTCAGGGGTTGTTAAGGGTGTTTCATGTACATTATGTTCCACATACACGTGTACGAATGTTATGGTATAAGAAAATTGCATTTCGCATTTTTGATTTTGATCTGAATTCCCATTTTTTTCTCACTTAATCTCTGTTTGAGCAATTGATATTTTGTTCGATTTATTATTACGAAAATAAATCGAATCGAGTTTATTTTTTTAGTTGAGATGGAAGAAAATATCCTAATCAACATGTTTGCATAAATCTCTTATAGGAAAATGGTCTAATATAGCGGTAAACGGTGAATACAAATTTACCTCGCCAAAAAAATAATTTGGTCCAAAACGGGCCGCACTCAGATGCAGAATTGTGTTTAGACCCGCCGCATTGAAAGGGTTAATGAAACATTATGTTTGTTTTAATTAAAATAAGTTTAAAAAGTACTACAACATTTTAAGAAATATTTTTGAATACACTTGGATCTCGTAAAACACGGTCATATTATTCCACAAAGCCTCGTGTAATACAAATCAGTGTTATACGAGGTTTTAAATTGATATAAAATTAATCCAAAAAATATCGAATTAAAATTATATATGCCCTTTTTTTCACTGTCACTTACAGTCCTATTTATTCTCGGATATTTTTAGATTTAACCATTAAAAACTATATAAATAGCGATTGTCTGCTTTTATTGTCTTGCAATATTTCTTTGATATCTTAAATATCCAGGTCATCAAGTCCTTTTCCACCAATAACACGACAAATGTTAATTGTCTTTTCATCAACTTCAATTTGTGGTACCACATTTTCTCCAGGGATTTCTTCAGGCAATATTTTTTTTTTAGAAAGCTTATAAATTGTTTTATTACTTTGAAAGATGCAGAAACTATTTCTACATAATTTCGTATATATACGTATAAAATATTGCAGGCTTGCGGGACTCAAATATTTTTTTTATTTTGACTTTTAATGCTCTTTAAATGTTGAAAGTATTCTTTGGTCCATGGGCTGGAATACAGAATGTTTCGTGATAAGAATAATATTTAACATTGGGATGTTTTAAATCTTTCGCATGTCCTGGTGCAGTAGTAGCAGTGATCATATTGCAAGATTTTTGTTTAATGTTTAATATTTACCGCATTTTTTCGGCGAATATTTGACCCCGATTCGCCTTCCTGTAGACATTATGTTAAGTTACTAGATTAGAAAAATATTTAACTTAACCTAATAACTGTGCGATTAATTAAAAAAAATAATAATAAAGAGAACAGTGTTAAGGAAAATTGATCGGAAAATTAATTCAAGCTAAACGAACACTATAAATTTTTCATAAAAAATCTTCATCATCCTTTATATTAAGCTGGTGCCTTTAAACCATTTTTTTATGTTAATATATGTATTTCATAGACTAGACTTGTGTTATTAATATTGACTATATGTAGTTGTCAAAGCCAAAAAAGCTTACGAATTCAACACAGCTTTCACCCAATCGATAGTACATATGATTTATACACGTATACATGTAATAATGTGCCTCTTCAAAGGACAACACAACAAATGGCAGCGGCAACTCCCATCCCCACGTCATCCACTCCATTAATTTATATCACTGGTATTTATGCGAAGCACCGGAATATAAAGTGTTAATTTAGTTGCGAACGTGTAGGCGTGCATTACGCGAGCCGAATTGCCCGAGGAGACATCGAGGGTGTAATCTGCGATTTATCTCCACCTACAACCAAATGATGGCCGACACCTATCCAATTGAGAGGATTCGTTTGAGTCTAATTGACCGATTTGCGCCATCAGTCAAAGTCAGAAAAGCGGTGTAAATGTTTGGCCAACGTGTCGATCACACACTCGATTCAAAGTGGAAAAGTACAGCTCCAGCATCACAAGATTAGTAGCTGGTGGTTGTTATGGAAACACTCAAACTATGCAGTATTGGCTATAACTTAAATAATATAAAAAAAATATGTTATATATATTGTCGTTAATAAATGGTAACAGTATTAAAAAAAAGCATTGTTGAATATCACGATAGCTGTGGACAGTTAGTGGTCTTAAATCTCTATCATATCATAAAATATGCTTTCACTATAACGATTTATTATTTTAACTGGCGCTATAAAAACGGAATAATTTATTTTCGATTTTAGAGTTTCTTTTGCGTCATTTTTTTCATATTTCTTTTACCATACCATTGAATTATTTATATCTTTTTTTTGGAGTTTGGCGGCAGGTGACTTTATTATTTAAGCTCCTCCTAAACGCCGAGCGCAATAAACCTTTTTTTAAACGGCTCGATTTATGAACAAATATATCATTTCGTGCACACATGGAGAGGAAAAAAATTATATATCGGCCGATAAAAATATTATGGAGAAAGCAAACGGACTGGAGTCCGGCCGTGGATCGGCCGAGGCGATAAGGGCCGTCGCACATTACGCGTCGCAACCCACTCGACAGATAAACTCTTTATTACACACGCTCCGTTTGACACTGTCACGTGAAAAATTATTTTTAATCTCCAATGTTTGGGACGCATGAAATACTAATGTGTCACCAATTGCGAATTCAGTGGGCGATATAAATAATTCATCAAATTGTTTTCTCTTTTGTTTCTATTTTCGGAAAATTTCTATTTTAAACCTGGAATAATATTCCTACACCAATCTTCAAAATGTTTCCATCCAATATATACTAATCTAATAATTCTTCATATTTTTATGATTGTATATACAATTTGATTTTTTTTTCAGGTACAAGGTGTATGCTTAAAAGTCAAAGTACAAATAAGATGATGCAGTCGATTGCGTAAATAATTTTTTTTTAGATATAAGAAGACTTAATTATCATTGAGGAATAAGGATATACAAAAAAAATAAAAGCAGTCGAAAGAATTAAATAAGCCACCAAAGAAATTGTTTCACTGACATGGCTGCAGCTTTTGCCCAGATCATTTATGGAATTCAAAAATTAAAAAATAAGGATTCATACACTGATAGATTAGCAAATGTACGCCACCTCATTCAGCAATTTGACTGTTATAAAAAAAAGTTTAGTGAAAAGAAACAAAAACTTATAGGAAAAACCAAACCCATAAATATAATCGCTGAAAAATCGCAGAAGTCACCAAATGATATAACTAGCACATAAAAAATACTATAGAATAGTTGTAATAAATAAATAGTGCATAATTATTTTTAAGGTAATTCAGCAATCAGAAATATCATTAAAACTTATCATATTTATTTGTATCAAAGTTGAATTTTAAATTTTCCTTCGATTTTTTGACGATTTTTTCACTGGTTAAAAAGGACCGTAAAAATACAATTAATAATTATTTCATTTAATTAAAATATAAATTGTTAATGTTAACGTGCTGAGATTGACAATCATAGAGATTTCCTTAGAAAATGTTTTCGATAGCTTTAGAAAGCTATTTATAAATATATTATTCAGCAAAGATGTAATAACCAAAGACGATCAAGTAATAATAGCATGAAATTCAGAAATTAAAATCTATCAGTGATTCGAAAGAGCCAGATTTATTTACTTTAGAAATATTAACGAAAAGTATTGATTTAACTAGAAAATTGTAAAATATTATGCTAATATCAACCAAAATGTTCAATAAATGCTTCTATAATTCAGTGAGAAATTAAACATATTTTAAAAAAATCAAGACTAAAAATAAAGGACACACAATACTGATTTTTAATAAAGTAACGAAGTTGAATTCTTCTACAAAGGAATCAGAAATTTGTAACATTTTTGCAAATAATGATAGCGACTTTGAACGTACTCCAAGCAAGTAAACTTTTATTTTGGAAAACATTGTAATAAGATATATCATATTTGTTTTTATAATATTTTATTTTTGGTATTATTATATATCTTTATTTAATACCTTTAATTCTTTTGATTGCTCTAATTAAATGATTAAACACTATATTAAATGTGTTGAATATTTTTTAAACAATAATAAATTCCTTTTGTCAAATACCATTTTTATGCCCTTATTTAACATATCCGTACATTTTCTAATTTTTTCCATATTACATTTTTATTTTAATAATGATATACAGTGAAAACTCGTTATTGCGTTTTTGAAAACGTTGATTCTAAGTTAGAAAAAAAAACATTTAAAAATTGAAAATTAATTTTGATCACGCAAATCAGTTTAGTACATATTTTTGTGCTGATTTACAGCTCTTTAAATCTTATAAATGTTATTTATTTCTTCACACTTAACAGTGTAATGCATTGCATTTAAACTATTGATTTATTATTTTTTGAGATCTTGTCGTTCCAATTTAATAATAACAGTTCTACCAGATATTTGCGGTAGTAATGTCTAATAGCACAGATTATTCCTAAGTTTAATGGCTGCAGTTCACTAGTACATTTAAGGGCAAAAGGTTTAATTAGTTGAACTTAATAAAAAAAAATCTTAGCTCCCATCAAATATCTAAACTTAAAAGTTGTTTTTCAAACAATTAAAAAATTTTCAAACGTAAATTGCGGGAAATATACACCATAAAGGCGGGTACTAAATGTACTAAAATAACGGGACTGTAAAAATTGAATGCAAAAAACGAGAAAACGTGAAATACGGGCACGTAAAAACGGGGTTTAACTCTAATATTTTTAAGCATAATAAATATTAGCCTAGAAATAAAATCCAAAATATCTTGACATAACGATTAACACAACGGATACTACCTTCGAATTTTCATATTTTTTTATATTAAACATAAGTTATTCCATGCCATTTACGTAACTCATTGCCTACGTGGGTCGTGGATTCCACGTCAAACGCATTTTTGTGTATGTCCGGGGCGCGCATATCACACGCTAGCCGACACTACGCGTTTGATCAGCTGTAAGTTTTACCACCTTTTTTTTTTGTTTAAATACTCGATAGTTGTAGCAATACAACAAAATATTTTTCAGACCTTGAGGAGCGAATTTTGACGAATGGATATATTTGCGCGCGATTCGCCCTATAATTTATTAACTCCTTAAATAAACCTACAAAGTATTTATATATACGTATTCATTAAATACAAATATATATACACTATATAAAATTATAGTATTCGATTACGATTCGACTCTGAATATAAATGAAAGCATAATAAAATGTTATTTTCATTATTCTTGGCAAATATTGTATACGACGCTATTATTTAGAATTCAATTTTGCCAAAATAAAGACCAGAAATAATTTAGTTATCAGACAGTGTCCTATAAGAAAACTTCCACCCTGGATAGTTTCTCGTTTCCGTGTCAATATTTCTTTTGTCTTTTCACCGTAGCGACTAGGGGCAGTGATTCTCAAACTGAGGTTTTCCAAATCCCAGTGGAATCGGAAGCTTTCAACGAGCAGCTATACACCTGCGATTTTTTTCTGTATAAAATCCATAATACAACATTTTGCTTTCAACATTTATCTTATCTGAAAATCTGCAAATATTAGATGCGTGATTGAAATAAAACATATAATGAGGAGATAACAAATAATATAACATTTTATGCCGGAGCCTGTGCCGTCGGGAGTGATACCGAACTTGTGTAAGTTAAGATCATCCCATGTGAGGGTCGAGTAATATATACAATACACAAAGGAAACTGTTCCATACAAATTGCGTGAAAGCCTCGGTTTCAATTGACGAGATATCTCGTATCTCTTTGTTTTTATGGTTGAGAGACGTTTGTACCCAGGGCCACTATCTCCACTGAGACATGTCTCAAGTAGGGTGCCCAAGACATTGTCAAATAACATGTTTGTCTCCACGGGACCGGCACCGGAATAATTGATCCCAATCTAAATATATACAGGGTATTTCGTTTCTAAATCGATTGCGAAGTTTTTCCCATAAATTTTCCGGATATAGCACGAAATTGGCCATAAATGGCATTTGATTATCGTGCGACAGGAAACAAATCTCTATACCGTAAATAATTCCGCTCTTATTAAATTCCATTATAAATTTGTCCTATTTCCTTCGAAGAAAAATACGTTTGGACTAATTATGTAAGTAAACGTATCTAAACACTGATACATATGTATATTCAGTAGTTGGTAACAGGTCAAGCGTATCTATGTTAATGGGTCAATTATTGACCTAAAACACATTCGTTTTCATGCTAGTGACGTAAGAAAATTTAATTAATTTTCAGATAGGGTGAAAATATTATGTATAACAATATCTTTAAATAATTTGCTAATTTATTAAAGTAAATAATATTTTTTTGCCCACAAATGCACTAATATCATCCAAATTGGCTTTTGTAAAGTGTTTTTTTTTTATTATTAAATATAAAATAAGTATTAAAGACAAAGGTGTAAGTAAACGAACATTAAGAATGGATTAAAAAAAGTAAGTTTGTTTGTAAAAATAATTACAAACTTATTTCTCCTATACACTTGTGTGTTGAAACTGTGATTTTGCTTAAATTTTTACGCCTTCCTCGATTTTTAATTAAATCAAGAGACTTAAAATCCGCGCTTTCTTTCATAGAGATTTTATAAAAAAAAATGTGAGGGTAATCCTAATATGACAAATATACGTACAATAATTAAATAAATAACATGAGACAATAAAGTGTCATCCTTAAATTATTTGTATATATTTATGTTATTATTTAAAAAAAAATTAATGCACTAATATTCTAGATATGGTAAGAATAATAACTATTTAAACAATTGTGAATCGATTTTTTATTTTATGAGAAAATAAAGAAATAACAAATCAAATACATTAGTAGTGGTATATGTACTTGAACATATAAATGTGTATCTGAGTAAATGATTAGGCATAACATTTATTAGGCAATTACAACTTATAATTTTAATTTAAATAAATGCTATATGTTTCTTTAGCTCAAGTATCATAAATTATTTTTCCTTCTGTTTCGCCGCTGTAAGACGTTAACAAATATGTTATCTAAATATTACTTAGTTGAATGACCTTCTGTATGCTCTCACTCATATTAATATAATGAAGAGACGTTGAATTAATTACTTTATTTACATATACAATAAAATTAAAATAATTCCATACTACTCCTTATTACTCAGAGATGCATAGTTTTGTTAAGAACGTAGACAGCACTTAGCCACTCTAATTTTTGAGACCTCCAGAAAATAAACAATATGATATATTTATAAAAGTGTTTTTAGACTTAATTTTAATCAGTCTAGTATTTACTTAAAATTATATTTCCTTTAAAATATATAATGAATCTTAATTTATAAGGTAGCAAGATTATACATGTCGTACAAGATTATACATTACACTGTCGACTATCTTCAGCTATATATAACATCATAGTGATAGATCAATGTATTAACTTCCAATAAAAAAAAAAAAATGGTTTAATTTAATTTTCAATGATTTTAAAGATCCAGGGATGATGGATTGTTAAGTACTGTATTGTGTCAGTCGTGGTTTCCTTCATAATCTAAATAAAAATTACAAGACATGCTAATGATTCATAAAAATGACATTTTAAATAATAATCATCAGCAGTATATTATTTAATTATTATTATTTTATTCAATAATGTATTTTAGAATTAGAAAAAAATAATATAATAAATCAAAATTTAATAGTAAGTATTTAATATATCCCAATAATAGTTTTCCAGAAATAAGTGTGTATTAAATAAATAAACATTTATTCTGTAAATTTTCAAATGTTCGTTATCTTTATTAAATCAAACATTAATGTTTTCAATTTGAATATCAATATTTAACAAAGAGTGTATTGAACCTGATGCATTTCTATAGAAGGCTACAAGTGTATTATTTATTATAGAATAATTTGTAAACCTTATATTATTTGATTAATGATTAATATTAAATTAAAATAAATATCATTAAATTTTATTTGTTGAATATATGTTATTCCTGAAAAACTTGTTCGTTCAATGTACTAGTGATTCATATGACATTTGTTAATTTTAATTAATCTCAAATCTCTAAACAAATAACGAAATTAGTATAAAATCGCAATATTTTTTACAAACTAAATTCAGTATCATTACTAACTTTTTATCATGATGTTGAAATTTATATTTATACACCGCAAGTATTACATTTTTATTATTAATTACATTAAATATTTATGTTGTATTTTTTATTCGCAGTTTTATTTTTGGTGTTGACCATTGATTGTCAAAGAACTGATACATCAAATCTAAAAATCGGTCAATTTAAATCCGGAGAAATATTAGAATATAAGAAACAAATCAGAATCAATGCCGTAGCGGGAGATGTGGTTGAGGTTAGTTTATTAATCGTGTTAAAGTATTCTTTATTTATTGATATATATTTTTATTATCAGAGAAGAGTTCAGTATTACACTGAGGATGGTATCATATCAAAAATACGTGCCATATCTCCCAGTAGAAGATCTTCTGCTACGTTAACGGAAGGAGGACCTGAACATAATTTTACCATTATTGATTTAAAATCAGGGATTGGTCGACCTTTGCAATATATGGTAATGATTTTTATTTTTTTTTTATTTTTTAATATACTTATTGAATAATATATTTCAGGTATATATTTATGTCTCGAAAGAAACGATCGTCAAACCTATAAAATCTATAAAACCTTCGTGGCCTACAAAACCTACGAAACCTACGAAACCCACAAAACCTACAAAACCTACAAGGCCAACAAAAGCTACAAGGCCAACAAAACCTACAAGGCCAACAAAACCTACAAGGCCAACAAAACCTACAAGGCCAACAAAACCTACTAAACGAACTAAACGCCCAAAAATCACGAGGACAACAACATCAAATAATCCAAGTACCACTACAGCTCAGACAGACAATCCAAGTACTACCACAACTCAAACAGATAATCCAAGTACTATTATAACTCAGACAGATAACCCAAGTACTACTACAACTGAAACAGATAACTCAGGTACTATCATAACTCAGACAGATAATCCAAGTACTAATGCAATTCAAACAGATAATCCGAGTACTGCTACAATTCCAACAGATAATCCAAGTTAGTGCTATAACTCAGACAGATGATCCAAGTACTACTGCAATTCAAACAGATAATCCGAGTACTGCTACAATTCCAACAGATAATCCAACTAGTGCTATAACTCAGACAGATAATCCAAGTACTACTGCAATTCAAACAGATAATCCGAGTACTGCTACAATTCCAACAGATAATCCAAGTAGTGCTATAACTCAGACAGATAATCCAAGTACTACTGCAATTCAAACAGATAATCCGAGTACTGCTACAATTCCAACAGATAATCCAACTAGTGCTATAACTCAGACAGATAATCCAAGTACTATTCCAATTCAAGCTGATAATCCGAGGTACTGCTACAATTTCAACAATTCGTCAACTAGTTAACATAGCTCAGACGGATAATCCAGAATTGCTACTGCAATTCAAACGAATATCCAGTACTGCACTACAATTCCAACAGATAATCCAACTAGTGCTATAACTCAGACAGATAATCCAAGTACTATTCCAATTCAAACTGATAATCCGAGTACTGCTACAATTTCAACAGATAATCCAACTAGTGCTATAACTCAGACAGATAATCCAAGTACTACTGCAATTCAAACAGATAATCCGAGTCTGCTACAATTCCAACAGATAATCCAAGTAGTGCTATAACTCAGACAGATGATCCCAGTACTATTGCAGTTCAAACAGTTTCAATTACATTAACAACAAATGATCCTACTACAACTCCAATGTAATATAACACCAAATTATGATACTCTGGGAGATCGAGAATGTGGAAACAATGATAATAAATCTGAATTATAAACTTAGATGTTGTAAAAACATTTTTTATTATATAATACAAGAATTTGGGATATTGTACTTGATTTTGTTTGAATAAATTAAAAAAAAAACATTATTAATAATTAATTTATCTGCAATACTGTAAAATTTGACTAGAAACGACATATACTGGGTTTGAAATTCCATATAATAATATTCCAAAAAAAAATACTATTTTATTTTGGGATAATACTTAAAATGTACAGTTGTATTTCTCCTATAGTTTCCTGCGAAGCGTATTTTTTTGTGACGATCGCTCTTTTACGAAAAAAATACTGTTTAAAAACTCACGACTCTCGACACAATATAATTTTCTTTAAATTGTATAATTAAAAATCAAACGCCCTTATTTTCGTATCATCCCTCAACGAATATAAAACCCAAAATAAAGACGCATCTCGTATTATTTTCAACAATATTGTATCCGTTAATCAAAATTAGCGTTTTCATCAATCACTCGCCAGTGTTGCCATCGAGTGGCTGTATTGGACAACGCCCCTACTGACAAACGACACGTCTCCCGTCCACCTCGTTTTTCATCTGGATCATAGCGTCGAAAACCAATCTGAACGGTGATAAATAAACTGAAACCGAACGCACATAATTGCGTGCGTCATCGGGCGCGAGTTGCGACGTTTTGGGCCGCGGCAATATTTCACGCGAGTGCGCAACGCCGACGATAAATTAGCCGACAGTGCTTCTGCCGCTCCGAGTCGAATATGTCGGCCTCAATCATATCGAGACAGAAATTGTTCCGTTTTGCATACGAGACTAAACTTGTAATGTATGGTTTGTAGCAAATCACATTCGGCGAAAAATATAAAACGATTCCTGAAAAAATGTGTTTTACGGTCTCGAGACGGCGGCGAGTGACTGAAGCATCCTACGGGCTGAAAATATCTGAAAGTTGTGAAAATTGTAATATTCGAACGGTTAAAAATCATCTATGCTTCATATCTCATCAATAAGCTTGATGAGATATGAAGCATGAACGGTCTCTAGTCTTAAGTGGATTAAGATGTCATTTTTTAAGAGAATATGAACACACTGGCTACGGGAACTTACAAAATAAAAATATAATAGGCTAAAAAAAAACAAGATCATTTAAAATTACAGAAATAAGAAATCATCCTGTTAGTTGTTACAGCCAAAACGGAGTATGGATCTATAGAAGAAACTTTAAGATTGGTTAAAAACTAAATGGATTGCAGAAGTAAGAGATTTTTTAAAAAGTTAGAGATTGCCACAGAAAGCAGTTCTATTGTTAGATAATGTTTCTTCTCATCCAATTGAACGCATATTTAATACAGACGTTGGTCTTATACTTGCAATTTTTTTATCACCTAATCTTCTAATTAATATTTCTTTAATTTAACGCAAGGACCAAAGTGTTATCTCTTCAACCCATTTGTTTCGATTGCTCGAAAACAACCGCGTCGTCCGAAGGGGGTATCTCAAATACCCCAAGCATTTCAAGTCAAAATATTGATTAAATGATTTTTTTTTAAAAATCGATTATTCTAAGAAAAAAAAATAGTTAATAATAATCAATATGACGCGTAAATGAGGACGCTTTCGGCGATGTCCCGCTGCAAGGTGAACTCTCGCAGCACGTGTCACTCGCACTCGGTACATCATGCCGGATGCGAGCGAGAAGAAACATTGCGCGCGTAGCAACATCAGCAAATATTGTTGTTTTTATTTATTTTTCGCAATTGCAGACAATAAGGGACGATGTTTATTTTACATATTTATTCTTAAGACTTTTGTAGACGAATACAAAAATGTTTGAGACTAGGGAAAAGAAGAAAAAATGATCGATCCTTTTAGTCAAAACACAGCACTAACTTATGTTGACCCTTTATTTGAGTGCATAATCCAATAGGTATTTGAATATAATATTCGATATATTAAAAATAATTACGGAATATTAATGTTTTTCAATTATTCGTGATAATCGGAAGTTTACCATATTTCATATAAAATTTAAACATCATCTTCTTCACAAGTAGTGGGAGCTTCTGCACATCGTAAAAATCCGCAAAATTAAGTACTTTCGACACATTATTCATGGATCCAAAGGATAAGGGTAGGAAAAAACTACCGCAAACGTTATAGTTTACTGTATCGCCTTCTGTAGATCATCATGGAAAGAAATGTGAAAGGTTAACGTCGGGAAGAAAGAAGCTGTCTTGATTCCGTAACATTCGCAACTTGACCGGATTGGGAGTTTCAGAATTGTTTTAGCTCGCTAATAATTGCCTACGTCCGAAAACATATAAGGCACCTGAAGAAGAAGAATACAAAATCAAACTGATTTATACAGCATGACATATTTAATTATAAGCTTTTCAATTTAACTGTTATTAAATAGTATCTACATTTTACAAGCTTGAATTTATTAATCTGATACCAAAAATCGTTATAACATTTAAACCCTCTTCATTTACAATATTTTTTTTATTTAATGGTTGATTTGTAAAGACTCGTCTGAAATACACATCTCAATACCTGAGCATGTCGCAATTTTCCGATTCTCCAATGACATAATCCCAAAACCTTACAAGTTACACGATGAAATTGCTACATTGTCCTCGGACGAGATCGATTCAAATTCCAATAGACCATCCCCCCAAATACCATCTTTTCAGGCATGATTCAATTGGCGTCTCGTACCGGAGCATAGGGCCGGGGGATACATATTCATGAGGAACGGCCCTGCGGTCAGAACTGCCGAGCCAAGGTTCAGGCCATTAAGACCCGGTCTTAAAGGAGCCTTTAAGGAGCGATGGGGGTAGGGCTGCGAAACGTATTCTGTGTGAGACTAATTAACTGGATCCCCGTTAACGTGTTACGGCCCTTTGTAAAATCAGGGGCTTACCCCTCGGTGGTCAGGCTCTGTGTACGCATTTATACCGGGGAACCCCTTGCGGTATCCGTTGGCTGAGCGAAATCGTATGTCGCAACATTAATCATTGTGCAAGTGACCCAGGGATTTATTTATTGGAAAATTGGAGAGAAATCAACGTCCACTTGATAGGGGGCACCGGGGCGAAACGGCCTTTGAATTATTGAGGATATATCCATACATGCCGCTGGGGCTTAATGTGTTAAAATTGAGGTCATGGGTGAGCGTTTTCTTCAGGCAAATCCAGCTTAGTAAAGTCGAGTATGGCTATATATTTACGTTGAAATTGAAATATTTTCGGTGGTTAACATTTAACCTTTGATGGATAAGAGCAATGATTGATGATCGGATAAACCCGGTCACTATATTCTTTTAGCTTGAATAATCAATATTTCGTAAATCTACGATACATTGCCGAGATAAAGGTCAATGATCTTTGGTTGACAAGGATTTTTGTAAAAAGGAGCAATTTAGAGGAAACACTATACGAGGACTGTATTGGATGGACCTAAATTTAATGTCGCATTTTCGAAAAGCATAGTTTCAGATTAGTTTTCTTTATTCCTTTGACTGAGAAACACGTGTTTGAATATTTTGTGTGTCGTGAGAAGTCTCCAATCTTCGTTTTGCGTAGAAACAAAACTTTTTTTTTACGTGTCCCTTTAATATTGACCAAGACGTGTCCTTCGGAAGAACATTTGCGTAGCTGTATGTAACAAAAAATATTTACGATGTTTATGGAAACGCATTAAACAACAGGAAATGTCAAAGATGGTTCAAAAACTTTAAATCAGGCAATATTTATTTGAAAAATGAGCCTAAAGTGGACGATTCCGTGAAGTGGATGAAGCAGCCCTGATAGAAGAGGTTGAAAGAAAGCCGACTCTTCAGTATTGAAGAATTATTGAGCCAAGTCGGTACTTCATGGTCTTCAACTCAGATACCTGAAAAAAATGGAGAGGATTAAAAAAGAAGGCGTTAGGGTCCCCCATACGTTAACTGGGAGAAACAAACACATGATGCGCAGTATCTGTAAGTTACTGAACGAGAAAGAAATGTCGCAACATTAGGTTTGACAGATTTATCGCATCCAGTTCATTCTCCAGACCTGGCGTCATCGGATTATTAGTTTTTTCGCTCATTGAAACATTATTTACGAGAAAAATAAATGAAATCAGAAGATATGCAGAGTTTTATAAGAAATTCATTTTAGATTTATTTAATAGATGGCAAAAGGTCATAGAAAATATTCGTAACTATTTTGTATAATTAATTTTTATAAATGATTAGAAACATGAGTTTTAGTTTCATTAAAAAAATACATTACATTTGAGTCCTTCTAATATTATCATTAGATCCTTATAAAATAAATCATTTTTGCTTTGACATGGACGATTTATATAAATTATTTAACAAATAATGTTAAAAATTAATAAATATTATTTAATAAAGATTTTGACTATTCATTATTTATTTATTTAGACTACGATGGATAGATGACATAACCAAAAATACAAAGCGACATTCACCCATATAAAGATTCGATAAAGATTCTAAAAATGCAAGGGGAATTAATCTCACACTCTTACACGCCTTCCAATGTCAATTCATGACCAAAAGATGGCAATAAACTAATAAAAGTACAAGAAAATAGAAATATAATTCATATTTATTAATCTGTCGGTCTTTACGCGTCCGCCTTCTTGTCAGCGCTAGCAGCGTCGGGTATTGGACGGATGCTGGTGGTAGTGGAGTGGGGGGGGGGGGGTTCTCGCCGCTAAGCGCCGTGTCGCGCTGCGACTCGGTGCAGTCATACTCACAACTACTATGAGCCACGTAGCCCTTGTGGCTTATTTTATTTTTATTATTATTATTTAATATTTTTACCTGACCTTTTTTATATTTTGAATAAAATATGAGCGAAACATGTTTTTTTTAATTTTTAATATTTTGCAGCACCCACAAATGCTTGCCACGCTTTGGGAATAAAAACTAATAACTGATTGGGCAGTTACGTATTGTCAAATTTTATTCTGGAAAATCTTGAAAGACAGACCGAGCGTAGGTAAAGTAGGCTCCAGCCTTGGTGAAATATAAGCCAATCATTGGTATGGGTACCTGACAGTCTTAGCGAAAGAAAAATAACTGATCGTATGTCAACTCAGCAACGGGAAAAATTCGAACCTTTTTTAAAGGTGAATGAAAAAGGATTACCAATGACACTAACATCCGCAAAAGTAATATGGCTTTATAAGGATTAACTAACCCTATCAGATCCAAATGCAATTATTTATGAAATGAAGGTTTTATTGTGTGTATGATGGAATAAACCATGGACAATGCATCACGTGATGTTAAAATTTAATGATCAATTCACATCAAATAAACATTAAACAGATTTTTAAGAAACTAAATCAATTCCAGCAAAGTTATTGTTGTTAAAACTCAGCAGTTTTCCTGAATCAATTTCAAAACTTGAAAATTGAATAACTGTTTTATATGAGTCAAAATTGATTTATTCTGATCTTGAAGACATGGGGTTCTACCAAACGACTCAATTTGAGTATTCGGAAAATCTTTGAGTTGTTGCACGGAAAATGCAATGTTTTTTTTAGATGTCTACTTCAATAAGCTAAAAATAATCGCTAATATCTTGGCAAAGTTTCAACGTGTTATTGCTACAACCGATCAATAATTATGCAAAAAAAATGTTAATATCAATAAAAAAAACTAATTTGATTCGAAGACGTGATTTGGCACTCTTTTGAAAATTCTTTACTTTAACGTTTCTAATTCTGAAATGTGTTTTATCAATTCAGAAAAAATATACATCCATTATAGGACATTTATAAGTGTTGTAGTTCATCGTTTATGTTTGGCTATTGTGTTGAACATTGCTATACATCAGCGATATCTAACGCGAGTGCCGTAATACTTTACAAAAAAGTTTGCAATGTAAAAAAAAATCCGCAAATAGAAAATTTTCAGCACGTTCTCGCGCTCGTTTCACAGAACAGACATTTCTCCGCAAATTATCAGTATCCTGGTTGGCCTAAATTTCGCAAGGAACAACTTACCGCCCCCGTGCCCCTTTTGTAGCGTGAAAACTGTACCGTGATGGAGAAAGGGGCGGTTAGAATGGGGCGGCCCGAGCCAAGACCACACTTCAAAGAGTTTCCGCTCTCGTATCACTTTTGAAATGAAATTAGCTCACTATTTATTAGTGAGGTGCGGTCGCTACTCGATTTGTACTAAATTTCACCGGTAACACGATTGGGGTCCGTTTTGTGGTCTAGGGTTGAGCCACCTTCATTAAAATGGTAATTAAGACACAATCCGTATAAATGCTCAATGAAAAGATATATATATATTTAATATATTCAAGATGGTTTACACTTTCAATGCTCTATAATTGGGCAGTTTTTTCTATTATTATAATAAATCACAAATTGAACAATTTCTTTAATCTGGATATGCCATGGTCCATCAATAAATTGGTACCGATTAACCCCCCGGTGATGTGACCGGGGGAGGGACTTATTTATCGACGGGTGTCAGGGCCCCGAATGTGTAAGTTGCCAAACAAAGGGTGTCTACTTTAATGTACATCCCCTAAGAAAGCATTCTACTAAATTTATATTTATCACTAGACCTTTACGTGCCTCGTTTAAATTTTAAACTCCAAGTATTTATTCCGTAATTAATTTTGTGAATACCTTGTGAATTATTTATATATGACAATTTAACGCAGTACACAAAACTTGAATAAAGTATTTTTAACTGTAAAAGTAACGGGTAATAAATAATAAATATTTGAATATTGATCTTGAGAGAGAAAGAGAAAAAATCTAGTGAAAAATACAAATAAAAGTTTATTCAGGAAGTGAAAATAGAATAATCCTTTAAATTGTTAAGATTGCTCAATAAGATACCTTATGGATAGAGTCACTGAAAAATTAAATGCCCAAATTGAGGAAGAATGCGATACAACTCCAATATAAATGATTGTTGAAGTTTGTGTTACAATAGACCACTAGCAGTGTATTGACCAGAACGATAATCATTTTAAATAAAAGGAAGAGTTATACATTTTATTTGAATTAATTTGCAATTTAATTATTAATTATTAAAAACTGAATTATTAATCGTTAAAACTGAATACACATTTTATGGGAAAACCTGTATATTAACATTAAGATAACAGGTTTAGAAAATCGCCACTTTTGAATAGTCAATATTTTTATTTGAACAACTAATGATTTGGGCGTAATAAATATAAAACTATATTGATGTTATTCATAAATAAAATTAGTAAAGGTTTAGAGGGTTCTGTATATACTACAAACCTTGTGCCCGAGATTTAAGTCATTGTAATTTCATAAGGAGTGCTAGACTGTTTTTAAATGATTTAAAATTAAATCGTATTTTTATCTCAATATGATAATTATTTATACATGCGCAAACAATTCTATTGTTTAAAACTCGAGTTAAACTTTTATTGCAATAAAAGTTTATCCCGATTCGTTTTGAATAAATGGAATTTTTTAATTGAAAATACTGTAAATATAAATATATTGACAAAAATGTTTATTTATTATTCAAAAAACTTAACGATATTCTAAACATATTTAAAATTATTTATAACGTTCGACATTAAATCCTCATAATTGTGAACATAATATGCAAAATAGCACGTGAGTCATTATTTGAACTCAATGTGCAGGATGTCATATATTTACTCATGTCGTCTATGGACCCTTCACCGTTGTTGAAGTCGGAATAGTGGTCGTAATACGTGTCGTTGTTGTGGTCGGTGTTGTTGTGGTCGGTGTAGTCGTGGTCGGTGTTGTCGTGGTCGGTGTTGTCGTGGTCGGTGTTGTCGTGGTCGGTGTAGTCGTGGTCGGTGTTGTCGTGGTCGGTGTTGTCGTGGTCGGTGTTGTTGTGGTTGGTGTTGTTGTTGTTGGTGTTTCAGGTATCTTGAAGTTTGTGTAAACTCTTATCTGAAATGAATTTATTTTAAAATGATGTTTTACAGTGTAGGTTAAAAACAAACATATTTACCCTAAATCTCGAAAACCATTTGGCGCATATTTGTACGGTAACCTCTTTGGTTCCTGGTCCTCCTTTTTCAATTTTAGCTGAGGTGCCAGAGATACTCATCCATTCGACTAGCACACGGCTTATATAATACGACTGACTAGTATGCGTTACAGATCGCTGAAATAAATATTACATTTTTAAACACAAGCATATTTAGATTGTTACATAATTTTTCAATATTTACGCAATTTGTACGGAAAATTCCAATAACTATATAAGTTCTTTCAAAAATTAATCTATTATTAGGTGTATTAGTTCCAATATCAATATTGCTAGTATAGACAACGGGGAGAGGTATGGAAGAATCTCCGGCTTCGGCACCAGATTCGATCCCCAATCCTTGATCAGAATCTATTTCTTCGTCACGGTCACAATTTACCAAGGAGACATTAAAAACACCTTTAAATAATTAGTTGATCAGATTTAGATATAGGTTCATATTATAATATATTATATAATAACTTACAAAGCAACAGAAAACAATATAGCTTCATGGTGATGCCACTCTCGTTGTTTTAAACTGAGTAGAGATTTGTAATTAAAGTCCATATATATAGGATACAATAGTTTTTAAAATATTATTATTTATTCTTAGATGTAACGTTTTATTATTGTGTCGAGTTATAATATATATAAATAAGACGTGAAAATCTATTGTTTATGTATATAGATTAATAAAATACATAGGTATATTAATATGAGAAAAGTTCAATGCAATTTTGCCTTGAAAATTATCTTCTAGCTTATATTTCTATGATAAATGATCTTTGTATAAATACGTGATTCATATTAAAATATTATAATATATCTTTTTTTAAAAATATTAAATACGCATTGAAAAATTGCTCTTCTTTTTAAAATGAAGAGCAATTTTTCAAATGGTTTACGAAATTTAGGGTAAATATGTTTATTTTTAAGATTGACATACACTGTAAAACATAATTTTAAAATAAATTCATTTCAGATAAGAGTTTTCACAAATTTCAAGATACCTGAAACACCAACAACAACAACACCGACCACAACAACGCCGACCACAACAGCCGACCACAACAACGCCGACCACAACAACGCCGACCACACAACGCCGACCACAACAACGCCGACCACAACAACGCACCACAACAACGCCGACCACAACAACGCCGACCACAACAACGCCGACCACAACAACGCCGACCACAACAACGCCACCACAACAACACCGACCACAACAACACCGACGACAACAACGACACGAATTACGACCACTATTCCGTCTTCAACAACGACGAGGGCTCCATAGACGACATGTGTACATATATGCCATTCTGCACATTGAATTAAAATAATAACTCACGTGCTATTTTTTATGAAAAAGTTAAATGATGGCTAGCATATTATGTTTTTTTGTTTAAAATTATCTGGATTTAATGTTGATCGTTATAAATAATTATAAATAGATTATTAGACTTATATCTTTAGTATATATTACTAATGATAAACTTATTATTTTCATATCAACTATGTTTTTTTGAATAATAAATAAACATGATTGTTAATATATTAATATTTTATTTTATTTTATTGTGTCCACATATACATAACGAATCGTGTTAAAATTAACTTTTGAACGATACGTGATTTTACGGAAGTTAAAATAATACCGTAATTATTAACAATATTTTGGTCGTTGTCATTACTTGGATTGATCTATGTTGAATTCTAAAATATAATATATAATTATAGAGTTATTATTATATCTTTAGCAGTATTAATTGTTTTATAATAATCATACACATAGACTGCTAAACACTCAAATTCTTAAAATAATCCATTTTTGAAAAAGATGTCAATATATTGCTGAAGAATTCATCGGATAAAAACATTCAATTGAAAACAAACTAAAAATAGCTATATTATTTCAGCATACCTAAATATTTTAAATGAAAATATATTGCAATAGATTTTTTTAATTATTCTATATACATTTGTCTCAACTTAAAATATATATTTACGAAATTAAAAATAATATATTTGATATTATAGTTATTATGTGGTTTGATAATCATCACTGACTACTGTGGTCGTTCGTGTAGTCCCAGATGAAGTTGATGTTGAGGTTGATGTCGTAGTCAATGGTGTAGTAGGTACCGTTGTTGTTGGCGTTGGCGTTGTAGAGGTCGTCGATGTTGATGTCGATGTCGTAGTCGACGGCGTGGTGGTTGGCGTTGAAGTTGTTGTAGACGGAGTTGTAGATGTAGTCGATGTTGAGCTTGATGTGGTAGTCGACGGCGTGGTAGTTGAAGTCGTCGTCGATGGAGTCCTAGACGTCGTCGAAGTTGAGGTCGAGGGTGTAGTAGATGTCGTCGACGTTGTCGTTGAGGTAGATGCTGTAGTGGACGGAGTTGTGGACGTTGTAGATGTTGAGCTCGTTGTAGTCGTCGGCGTGGTCGTTGAAGTCGTAGTTGATGGAGTGGTAGACGTTGTTGATGTTGTAGTCGACGGTGTAGTGGACGAAGTTGATTCAGTAGTGGATGTTGAATCAGTAGTTGATGTTGAATCAGTAGTTGATGTTGACTCAGTAGTCGATGTTGATTCAGTAGTCGATGTTGGCTCAGTAGTCGATGTAGACTCAGTAGTTGAGGTTGTAGTTGTTCGTTTGGTTGGTTTGGGAACCTTCCAATGTATAAAAATTCGGATCTAAAATAAATTATTAAGCCATTTATGTTTAATACGCCAATAAAATCTTATAATTCGTGCAATAATTATTATGTACACTTACCTTGAATTGAGTGTGTGTTTTGGAGCATAGTTTTATGACAACTTTTTTAGACCCTGGTCCTCCTTCTATAATTCTGGCTGAGCTGCCCATTTTGCCTTTTCTAGCAACTGACCATTCAACGATAACGCGACTTATATTCTCTTTACTTTTATAAGTAATTTGTCTCTGTAATAAATAATACATTTACATCCATATTGAAATACATAAATAATATGCATTATTATTTAATCCTTACACATGCTAGTCGATATTTCCCATTGACTATAACCGTCCTTGAAAAAATTAATTTATTTCTTCCTCGACTGCTTCCTGTGTCAATTTTTCTATTAATGTTGTTCGGCTTAGAAAACGCATAATCTTCGGTTTCAGCGCTAGAATCGACCACAAATCCTTGACCATAATCTAACTCTTGATCGGCGCAACTTACCATAGACATACCAATAACATCTAAAATTAATAAACTTATGAGAGGTATACTTATATTATTTAGATAATAATATTATATAATATAATGTACAAAGTAACAGCAAACAATAGAACGACTTCATCTTGGCCGTATTCTTTCTATGGCACTGAAAAATAATTTGAAAAAAAATCCTTATATAAAAAAGACTATACACGTAAGAATTATTTTTTTTATATAATTGTTTATACTTGGATTTGATATTTCTATTGTTTTGTTATTATGTTGAAACTATTAGGTATAACAATGGGTTATTTTTAAATCTTTTACATACTTACTAGTTAATATATTTATCATCATAATAAATTTAAAAAATCTTAGATGTGCAATATTTGCGCTGTAAAATAACAGGATACATATAACACATATGCATTCTTTAGATATATTTTAATTTCTAAAACTAATATATCCTTTGTCTTTATATTTTGTAACATTATTTTTGTAAGCACCTTAAGATTTTTTTAAATTTTTATTAATAAGAGATAAATCTAATAAATATGGTTTAAACATGGATTTATTAGACAGTATCGAAAATTAAAACAATTTATTGAACATCAATTTGAAACAATAGTCATACTTCAGTTGTTATGTCATAAATTTTATTGTACTGTTAAGGGTAAAATAATAAAGTCCGAAACCAAAGAAGAAAATATTTTTCATTACATGCTAGTTTTTTATGATCAGTTATAAAATTATTAGCAGTATTCAACGTCGTCGAGGTCACAAAAGCAGTCAACGAAACTTATTGACCAGTGCTGACTGAAAACAAATGTCAATTTTGGTTTCGACGATTTAAATTAGATGATAGAATATTACAGGACACCTCAAAACTAGGAAAATCTTTAAAATTCTATAACGACATGCTGAAATCTCTTTTGAATGAGAATCCTTGGTAAACCATTGAATTATTATTATTCTTGAAAGAAAAACTCGGATCTTCAACTTCGAGATCACATTTAATCATTTTAAAAACCTTTGGAAGTAAGTATGATGGGTATTTGGGTCCTGGATTAATTGGTCAACCATAGCAGGACTCGTGCAGATTTTTGTTTGCAAGAAAAAGATATCAACATTTTTTCAGCGAATTGTCACCGGTGATGAGAAATGGATAGTTTAGGCTTACTAAGTATAAACATCCGTCGGAAGGTTTTTTTATGGGTTTGGAAGAACATTAGTAAAGTTATTTACTATGAATTATTAAAATCTGGCAAAACCATAACTGCAGGAGTGTAGTCTTGATAATAGTCTTGACACTTAATCATAATTACTCTCCAACGCGACAATCAACGTTTTCACAAAGTTATAATCAAGGATGAAAAAATTAAATAACCTTATTCGGAAATACTTAAGCATCTTCCATATTCGCCAGACATAAGACCTTCAGATTATTAGTATTTGAGATCTTTAAAAGATTACCTAAATAATAAAATATAAATAATTTAAAAAGCGGCAATAAAGTTACATTAAAGTAACGGCGTAAAGATAAATGGTTCAGATTCTATTTGATAGGTTTGTTTTTTCGTTTTTAATTGTATTTTTCAATGGTTATTTTTAAGATTGATATTTTTTTACCATATTTGGAAAGCTCTCTCTATTACTGAAATATCCCTAAATGCTCGATTGATACTGTTTAAATATTTCAATCTATTTTTTTCAACTCATTTAGCAACGATAGAAAATTAAATTCAATGTAAATACATGGAAAAGTGCGACCTTGCCGAATATAAAGTGAAAGTTTTGGACAATTTGATTCTTTAATTGGATTAGCTGAATATTAATCTTAAACAAAATATATTATGGATGACGATTTACAGTATTTTAGTAATTAACGAAGTTTAAATAAGAACGCAATAACCTATTTGTCGACATAATTCAACGTTTCTTCCTCGCGGTCGAATTGTATTTTTTAAAGATCATGATATTTTATCATCGTTTTATTAAAACAATAAATACAAACTTGCCGAAACAGTAAAATTTGCATAACTAAAATTAAGATTAGTATAATTAAGTTTAATATTAAACAGATAGGGTATACAAAAATTAAAAAGTCTAACAAAATGAATAAAAAAGCGATGAATTTGCTACGTTTTTTAAATTCAAAGATATATTATAACCACACTTCGTTTAGGTTGTGGAGTAATGCGCAATATTTTTGATTAGAAACACAACATAATGTAATAGCATAGCTGATATTTATTAGTTAGTTTCAAGAGCATTTTTTAATTGTTTTTCGAAAAAAAATACCATTTGAGGGCTAACGTAGCAAACACTTAAATATGCTTTAGCTATGCAAGAATATTTAAGTAGTTTTATTATTTGTTATTGTTGTGAATGTATAAATAATATATTTTCAAGAATATCAGAAATATTTAAATAAACAGCATTCATGTAAAAATTTATTTAATTTATTTAAGTATACATTGTTAAAAGTCATATATATTAAAAATTATATTATTTATACCAGTTAATTTTAAGGTGAATGTCGTTGATGAAAGTGGTCAATGTCTATCGTATTACGGTTGTGGTTCGCGGTGTCGTGGATGTTGTCGACGTCGTTGTCGATGCTGTCGTGGACGTTGTCGATGGTGTCGTCGACGTTGTCGATGTCGTTGTCGAAGCTGTCGTGGATGTTGTCGACGGTGTCGTATACGTTGTCGACGGTGTCGTAGACGTGGTCGAAGTAGTAGTCGACGGTGTCGTGGACGTTGTCGACGGAGTTGTCGACGGTGTTGTGGACGTTGTCGATGTAGTAGTCGACGGTGTCGTGGAAGTTGTCGACGTCGAAGTCGACGGAGTCGTAGATGTAGTCAAAGTCGTCGTTGACGGAGTCGTAGTTGATGTTGAAGTCGTTGTCGTAGTCGAAGGTGTGGTGGACGTTGTTGATGTCGTTGAATCAGTGGTAGATGTAGTTGAATCAGTAGTTGATGTAGTTGAATCAGTGGTAGATGTAGTTAAGTCGTCAGTAGTTGACTCAGTAGTAGATGTAGTAGAGGTTGTAGTTGTTCGTCTCTTGAATTTTCCACAAATTTTTATCTGAAATCGATTTATATTATGTATAAAACAATTGATGAATTATGCGTTAATGCACTTGTCTAACTCTAATAAATATCCATACCGTGAATTTAGTGTATGTTTTGGAGCATAGTCTGACGACAACTTCTCTAAATCCTGGTCCTCCTTTTAAAATTGTAGCTGAGCTACCCAACTTTCCTCTCCTACTAACCGACCATTCAACAATCACGCGACTTATATTATCATCAGTGTTAAGAAAAAATTGTTTCTGTAATAATAATACATTTAAATCAATATTGAAATACGTAAAAAATATAAATTTTCATTAAATATTTACACATGCTAGTCGATATCCTCCACTGACTGAAACTGTTCTTGATAAAAGTAATTCACATCTGTGCCGTTTGTTCCCAATATCAATTTTTCTCTTATAGTTATCATTATTACTAAATACATAACCTTCATCTTCAGCACTAGAGTTGTCCTCGAATCCTTGACTATAATCTACCTCATGTTCGTATTGACAGCGTACTATCGACACATTAATAACATCTAAAAATAACCAATATATGAGATAATTGATATAATATTTAAATAATAATATAAGAAAAAGTAATTTACAAAGTAATAGTAAACAAAAGTACGCCTTCATGATGACTGTATTCCGTGTATGAAACTGAATGATTAATGGTGAAAATTTCTTATATTTATATACAGAAAATATTTTATTCTCTGATAATTAAAAACTATATTGTGTAATATTATGATTTACTCTCAGATGTGATGTATTTGTGTTAGAGCTTTACAACATAAAATAAGTCGTTAAAATCTTTTCATTTGTTTAGATTAAAAATACATTAATTATCATGATACATTACGAAATAATTGCTGCACAACATTTTTTTAAAGATTTATAATTGCTATATTTGCAATGTAATTGTGTTATCGCTCGTCATAATGGAAAACTAAGTATTATTTCAGAATATCTCAAAATACCTATCTTAATTGGTTATTAATAAATAAATAATACATTTTTAACTAGTTTTATGGCTTGTAGGTAACATGCACATTATTTCGATAATACAAGCTAACCGCGACTGAGCTAAGTTAGTAGTCGGATAGATATCTGACGAAAACTATGAATTCATGACACTGACCAGGGGGTATGAATGTGGACGACACCCATTACCTCCGTATGTTTTATAAAAATATGTATGTAGATAGTTTGGCGCGTCGGATTTAATTATTTGAATGCTATCTATCATTCGTTCGAATAAATAATTATAAAATAAATAAGATAAATACATACGTGCAAAACGTGACATACGACTCCCAAACGTCGTATGCTTACAATACAACTTCCGGTAATCCGCAGGGATCAAATTTAGGACCTTTATTATTTATTTTATATATAAATGATATTTCATCGGGTCCTTCAATGTAAATTTTCACTTTTCGCAGACGACTTAAAAATATTTCGATCTATTACTTCAGTGGAAGATGCTCTTTCGTTGCAGTTGAACATTGATTCTTTGCGCGATTGGTCGATACTAAATCGTCCACCATTAAGTATTGGAAAGTGTCAAACAATGACATTTTCTAGATCAAAAGAGCCCATCATCTTTAATTACAGACTTGGGAACGTAACTCTTCCTAAGCATTTCGTCTATTAAAGATCTGGGTATTTTGTTTGATTCTAAGTTAAAATTTAGTTTACATGTATCGGACGTGTGTATGAGATCGTCAAGAATGTTGGGCTTCGTCTTGAGAAATTCTCACCACATACGTAGCACCTTAGTCATACTAGTGCTATACGATGCATTGGTTCGGAGCTTGCTCGAATCAAGTTCCATTATATGGGCGCCTTATGACGCCTCGAATTCCCTCAGATTAGAGAAGATACAGAAGAAATTTCTTAGGTATCTCTACATGAGGGAGTTTGGATTCTACCCAAGTTTATACCCCAGCGCATGGGTGCAGGGCTGCCTGGGGTATGTAACCCTCGAGAAAAGAAGATCGATTTACTTGGGAAAACACTTCTCCAAGCTGTTGGTTGGCGCAGTACATAACCCCCTTGTACCGTGCGAGGTGCCCGTATGGGCGCCACCTCACTACCATCGAGCTCTTTCGCGAGCGCTTTTTCTTCCGCCAAATGCGAGGACAGGTGCACTCATAAACTCTCCGGTAACCAGAGCTATTACTCTGCTCAACCACTTGGCCGAATATGTGGATATATTCAATGTCAAATATAACCGTTTTGTTGATATTCTATATGAAATTTTATAATTCTTTTCTTCTCTTTATTTTAATATATGTTGTTTTTTTTTCATGTTATTATTATGTGTTATACGTGATTAGCGACCTGGGTTATTTTGTAATGCCAATCACGCATTGTCTTTATTTTTTTTTTGAGTCGTGAAGCGATTACGTATTATTATATTTTTTGTAACGTGACCATGTGTATGATTCCCCTTATGGAGGAGGACCATGGACATGGTTTTTATTTAAATATATAGGGCAGTGGTTTCCTGTTTTTTATTTTTTATATTGAAGAGCGCTGCTGCCCGCTTTCAACATATTTTTTGACAATTATTTTTTTTGTGAAATGAAGGTCGTCAGCCTTCGTCCCACCCCTCTGTTGACCAGCGTCACTCAGAAGTATTCAGAATGGTCACTCACTGAATACTATCTGCGCTTATTGGCAATTAACTTTAACAATCATAATTTGATTATTTATTTACCTCTAAGCTATGAGGGGTATTATTGTAATTACCTCTAAGCTATGACGGGTATTATTGTAATTACCTCTAAGCTATGACGGATATTATTGTAATTACCTCTAAGCTATGACGAGTATTATTGACTTTATAAATAAATAAAAAAATAAAAAGAATGAACCAGTGTCGTAGTTTGACACTGGGGGTAATATATGTATAAGAGAATAATTCCTCTTGCATCTTTAGAATCCTAATATGGATTAATGACGCTTTGAAATGAAAAAAAAACCCTGCATATAATGGATATGATAACTATTCTTAATGTACGTAGATTATTGGTTAAAATAACATTAAAATATTAATTGTGGAAAATTCTTCAAGAATCTTTGACAATTAATATGGATTTATGAGTAAACGATGGTTGGGGGGAAAAGGAGCCATCGTTGCTTCGCAATATTCGCAACTGGACCGGATTAAGAGCTCCAGAATTGTTCCAGCTCGCAAAACCGGACTATTAAAAAGAGAAAGAACAAGAATATGTAGATCACTTACGTCCGAAAATAGACAAGGCACATTAATTAAGTTACACCCATTTCTAAACTTACGCGGGTTTTTGTGCGATTTTAAAACAACGCGGTTTTAAAAACCAAGTAAAAAACGAGTAGTAATGCATTTTGCTGTCCAAATTGAGGAAACTTTATGTACACCTGACCATGTGTTTAACGCCGAGGAAACTGGATTATACGGAAAGGAAATGCCTGACAGGACAGCAATAGATTGAGTGACGATATTATTATGCAGTTATGCATCAGGTGACCGAATTATAAAACTATCGCTGATTAACCGAGTTCTCTAGCCAAGATCTATAAAAGTTAAGATCATGAATTATATTCACAGGTATACACGTTGTTCTATAGCAGGGAGCACTATAGGAGGGTTGGTCGTATTGGGTTGGTGTATAACTATCAGGCGTTTTTGTAGACGGGTTATTCGTTAATGAAAAATGCTATTTTCATATCAACCATACTCATATTCGTCATATCACGCAAAGATGGTGACTACCAGAATAATCATTTAAAAATGTTATTGTTAATTTTTTTTCATAATAAATATTTTTTAAAAACGCTTGATTAATTATGCACCAATCCGACATATGGTTCAAGAACAGTCATTAACCTTAAAGATAACGAAAGACAAAACAACAATATTTTTAAATTTGTTTTTAATTAATTGCAATAAAGAAAATATTTTTTATTAAATAAATAAAATAATTTTCGATAACTATATTTTGCATATAATAAAAAAACCCATCATATAAATTCCAATTTATTCTTCGAATTATCATTTAAAAATCACATTGCATTTGAACATTTTATATTTTTGAGTGACTGTTTTTTTAGTATTTAGTAAAAAATCAACATTTGAGTTTAAATATATTTTAGATGTAGTTAGTATGTTGAATGACCTTTTTAATATACTGTTTAAGTTGTTGGTGAAATGTTTATGTAGTTCGTGGAATAGCAGTTGTAGACTGGGTCGTAGGTACAGTAGTTGTAGCTCGAGCAGTCGTTGTAGTAGTCGATGGAGTAGTCGTCGGAGTAGTCGTCGGAGTAGTCGTCGGAGTAGTCGTCGGAGTAGTCGTCGGAGTAGTCGTCGGAGTAGTCGTTGATGGAGTAGTGGACGTTGACGTTGACGTGGTGGTTGTTATCGGTGTTTTAAAATTTGAGAAAATGCTTACCTATAAATGACATATTTATAATTTATGTCGAATATGTTAATTAAAAAACTCAACAAAATAGATAAATTTACCTTAAATATTGAAAATAATCTGGCACATAGATTTATGGTGACATATTTAAATCCTAGACCTCCTTGTTCAATGACAGCCGAACCAGAGCTACCTGTCCATTCGACTAGCACACGGCTTATATAATACCAGTTATTAGTATAACTCACTTTATTCTAAAATAAACAACACATGTTTATTAACTTATCTAATTACGTATTTATTTACTTTTCTATATTTACGCAAGTCGTTTTAAATATTCCAATAAGGGCTAAGCTTCTTGAAAAAAGTAATCTATTATCTGGCGTATTGGTTCCAATATCAAGTCTGTTTGCGAGGGGTTGTATTATTGCATTGGAATCCACCTCCACTACTTGGCCATAATCAGTCTCTTTATCATGGTCACAACGTACCATGAACACATTAAAAGCACCTAAAAATTAGAGATCCATTAAGTACATTTTATTAATATTACAAAATACAATATTATTAACTTACAAAATAACACAAAACAATATAATGTTTTCATGATGTATCTCTTGTACGAAACTGAATAGATTTGCAATAAAACCCCTTTATATAATACAACGACAAATGACTTTGATCAATTTTTTTAAATATTATTATTTACTCTCGTGTGACACGTCTTTATTGTAGTATTGTGTCAGGGCTATAATAGATAACGAAAACTTTTTAAAACCTTTTGCTTATTTAATTATTATTATTAATTGACCCTTTAACCGCCAGGCTTCACCAAGTGGCAATGTCATTAAATTTCGCGAGTATGTCCAAGTAAAGTTGTAATAGGTTCATAAAAGTTATAGGGTTTTCTTATAATTCCAATAGCTTCTGAAATTAAGATGTGAATTCGCAACTTTAGTTGAGTTGAATTCGTCTCTGTTCGAGCTTGGGAGATGGATGTAGAAAACATAGGACAGACGAAGGTGGCGTAGTACCCCACGGATTTAAAAGCCGAAGGTAAAAAAACGGGGTTATGTGCCATTAATGTATTGTTTCTAAAGTCAAAGCAACAACAACCGATCAAAATCCAGTTATCTTCTTTATCTTATGTGCCGTGTCCGCTAACGGATGTTGGCGATCATGGAGGCTACCTTTATTTTGTTCATTATTGGACTAAACAAGGAGGTGGCACGTCAGCTTTCCTAGTAATTTTTTTTTCTACATGCAAGTAGAGTCGTCTAATGAGTTTTTACTAACACTCATAATTTGTTTTAACGTTTAATTTTAAATCATATTTTTTGGAAGATTTTGTTATTTGATCAATGAGTGCCTTACCCTTTCGACTATCTGCTACCAGCACAGTGTTGTCGGTATACTACAAGTTATTGATTAAGTCTCTAAGTTTATTTTTATCTTCTCCATGATAACTTGCAATGCTTCATTAATTTATTTTTATTAATCTGATCAGTCCCTACGCGGACAGTGTTACTCAGCGCGATGTGAGGGAAAAGCGCTGCCTGCTTATCAGCGTTGCCAGCGTCGTGTATTCAATGGATGCGGGCCGGTGGGGGAATGCGGGGGAGGATCTCACCGCGCGGCACAGCTTCTTTGAGCCAAGTTTCATCGAGACCTGCAATTTTTGGTGCCATTATGATAATTTCCAATATTTGTTGTAAACCTCTAGATATATTATTTTATAGATTTTACAATTAAAATAGCACTATTTATAAGAAATATTAACAAATTATCGAATATAAAAACAATAAACAAATTATCGAATTAAATTAAATGTTAAAATGGTCTGGTAGCCAAGGGGTTAATGAAAAATTCCAGTAGTGTAATACTTTCATAATTAAAAAGTAAAAATTATACTTAGTACTAAGTATATAAACACACTGTACATATTATAAATTGTACTAAGTATATAAACACACTGTCTGACGACTGTTTGGCTCCAGACAGATTTATTTAAGTATTTGGTAAACTGACATTATAAACCTTTTAAACACAATACAGTCGTTATATCGGCTTTCAAAAATGTCTATTTATTACCGAATTTTACATACATTTATTGTAAAAAAATCAATTATCATATTCTGCTATACCAGTGATATGGCTTATATGGAACATGCATATTATTTCGATAATGCAAGTTAACCCTGACTGAGCTAAGTTACTACTCGGATAGGTGTCCGACGAAAACTATGAATTCAGGGAATTCTTAATAACACTGGCCAGGGGGTATGTAAGAGGAAGAGACCCATTACCTCCGCATGTTTTAAAAATATATATGTAGGTAGTTTGGCACGATGGAATTAATTAACTTAATAAATAATAAAAATTTTAATCCAGCTGAAATAATATTACTAATTTAGAATCTTTCTATGGGTGAATGGCGCTTTGGAATATTTTTGTTATACCATTCATTCATCGTAGTTAAACAAATAAAAAAAAAATCATTTTAAAAACCATAAAATTAGTGCTTTTGTATTATTTTCAAGATTTTCTGACTTCCAAACGCTACAAAAATTGTCAACCATCAAACAAAGAAGACATAGAAAACGTAAAAAGGAAAAGTAATTTAATATTTGCTAATATTTTTTTATACACTTAATAATGATCATATGAAAGGACCAAAAAATCCTTGCTATAATTTATGTCGTTCACACCAATCGTTAACAATGCGAATTTAATATAAAAGAATTAGTATAAACCTTAAACTTACCTTATAAGAATCATCATAAATATGAATACAAATTTAGATATGTATATGACTTCATGTTAAATTTTCAGTATTGTTAACGACAACTGTTTAAAATTCGTAACTGAGGCATTTTTATTTTTAAACCGCATCTTTAAAAAAACTATAATAATTGGCGCATTAGAATTGACTGAAATGCCACCATCCATCGTCAAATAAATGACATAAATTATTGTCTTAGTTTTTTTTTTTAGCAAGGAGTTAAAGGCAAACGCCTTAACCATCATTTTTTAATAGAAAATATTTTATATGATTTTTACCAATAATATTTATGTGCAATTTTTGAGTGATTTTAATCTAAAAAGTCGGAGTAATTCTTAGAATCTATTAAAAAAAATACATAACACTCCTTTGCACATCCTAAAATCGCAAAGCAGCAAAAAGAGAAGTGGGTATTCGTATTCTCTTTACATTTTGCAGTTAATCCTTCAACTCTAAATCAAAATGAATGAATACATAAAAAAACACTTTTAGGGCATCCGCTGATATTTCATTATATTATATTTTTGGTAATGTACAACATAATAATAAATACATTTATTTATTCAGTAATGGAATGCATGATTGGGAGCAGGGCCTTGCGGAGTACATTCCACCACGATGCTCCAATGTATCGCCAATAAGGGCTGGGAACTGCTTCCATACCTTCTATATTCTCAACACAGAAACGCCTATGGACTACCACGTCAATAAATCGCTGAAAAGTTGCCAAGTGAACAAAGTTTATGCTGATTTGGATAACTTGGTTGTCGATGTCAAAGCATGGATTGCCTCCAAGAACTGCGAATTCTTATATATATATTATAATTTTTTTTTTAATTTATTAAATAAATAAAATAATTTTCGATAACTATATTTTGAATTATCATTTAAATATCATATTGCACATTTAAACATTTTGTATTTATGAGTTGCTGTTTTTTTAGTAATTAGGTAATAATAAATATTTAAGTTAAAATATATGATAGCTTTTTAATTATCTATTACGTAATTTTTATTAGGGAAAGGTTTTATTACTTCGGTAAATTAAATAAGAAGAAAAAATAGGTAAGTAAATAATGCTTCGAAATCAAGTATTTTAATGACTCGATTAATTAAGTAATCTACGATTGCTATGCATATACAATACTTCGAGATCTTAGATCATTCTATTACTTGTGGAGTGTAAAATTAATGTTTGCAGATTAAATTCCATTTTTTTAAAATTAGTTTTATGGATTTTAATTACCCACAATTTTTTTTTTTTTGTGTAGTTATTACAATTACTGAGATTACAAGGGTGATTATGATTATATTTTTTTAAGTTAAAAGATTATATGTTGAGTAAATTACCTTTTCGATATACAGTTTAAGTTTTGTGTATACATCATCAATTCGATTATAGGTATTCAATAGTAAAACGTCACTGTTGTTGGTGAAATTTTGGTCGTAGTTGGTGGAATGGCGTTTGTAAGCCGGGTTAAGGTGCGTTTCCGAACCCCCGATCTGTCGACACGATGAGCGACGGCATATGATCGCTACCTACATTGCGCGTAGCTTCAAGTGCGCATTGCCCACTGCGCACTTAAAGGTAACAATTATCATATGCCGTCGCTCATCGTGTCGACAGATCGGGGGTTGGGAAACGCACCTTTATAAGCACAGTAGTTGGTGCAGATGCACGAGTAGTTGTTGGAGAAGTCATAGAAGTAGTCGTTTGAGTAGTCGTTGGAGTAGTTGTTGGGGTAGTCGATGGAGTAGTTGTTAAATCAGTTGTTGGAAAAGTCGTCGGAGTAGTCGTTGGACTAGTCGATGGAGTAGTTGTTAAATCAGTTGTTGGGAAAGTCGTTGGAGTAGTCGTTGGAGTTGTCATTAGAGTAGTCGTTGGAATAGTTGGGGTAGTCGTTGGAGTAGTCGTTGGAGTAGTCATTGGAGTAGTCGTTGGTGAAGTGATTGGAGTAGTCGTTGAACTAGTTGTTCGAGCAGTCTTTGAAGTAGTCGCTGATGGTGTAGTGGACGTTGATGTTGAAGTTGACGTGCTGGTTTTTAACGGTTTTTTAAAGTTTGAAAAAATCTTTACCTAGAAACGAAGTATTAATAATCTATGCCGAATACACTATATTAAATAACTCAATCAAATAAATATATTTACCTTAAATATAGATTTTAATCGGGTACATAGTTTTATAGTGACATATTTAAATCCTGGACCTCCTTGTTCAATGACAGCCGAACCGAAGCTACCTGTCCATTCGACTAGCACACGACTTATAAAAAAACAATTATTATTATAAGTCACTTTATCCTAAAATACATAACACATTTTTATCAATTTATTCAACCTAATATTTATTTACTTTTAAATATTTACGCAAGCCGTTCTAATCAGGACTAATTTTTTTGAAAAAAGTAATTTATTATCTGGCGTATTGTTTCCAATATCAAGTTTATTCGCGAGGGGTTGTTTTATTGCATCGGCCTCGACATCTTAGCCATAATCAGTCTCTATATCATGGTCACAACGTACCATGGTCACATTAAAAACACCTAAAAATTAAAAATCATAAAAAAATAAGTATATTATATTAATATAACAAAATACAATATTATTAATTTACATAATAACACAAAACAATATAACGTTGTTTTCATGATGTATTTCTTGTACGAAACTGAATAAATTTGTAATAAAACCCCCTTATATAATATAATACAATGAAGAAATGTCTGGCATTTAAATGGTACATTTTTAATATTTTAAAATATTAATATTTACTCTTATATGACACGTCTTTATTGTAGTATTGTGTCAACTGTAGTAGATAACAATAATTTCTTAAAAAACCTTGCTTATTTAATTATTATTATTAATTGACCCTTTAACCGCCAAACTTCACGAAGTCGCAGCGTCGTTAAATTTTGTGATTAAGTCAAAAAAGTTATTGTATTTTCTTATATTTTTTTCTGGAATTAATATTTAAATTTGCCAATCTAGTTGACTTGAACTCTCGTGGGTATAGAAAGCCCAGTACCAACGGAAGTGGCGTAGTACCTGTGACGGTTATTCCACACACTGGTAACAATTATATTTTATTATTGCATTCTGACAACACCGGCACGTCACCTCGAGGTAGACTTCCGCCCGCGTTTCTTCGCCATGACAACTCTGGAGACTCTTCTCTTGTCTTCCTTTAACAATCACATCGACACCAGTATAATTATCATTCGCTAACCACAGACAAGCTGACCGACACCATCGCTGGCGTCTGACTGCAGACTCCGCCTTCAGCATCACCGACTTCAGACCGCAGACTGGCATGCTACCGTAGACCCTCCAGCCGGCCCCTCGTCAAAGATCACCAGGAAGAGCACCTCTACAAATTCTCTCGGCATCAGCCCGCCACGAGTGCCGTCAAGCAGATAGTACTAGATAGTAACAATAAATGTGTCATGTGTTTCTAAACTGTGTTTCCATTTCCATCACCAGCGAGAGTAAAGGCTCGCCGTCGTCCAAGTCACGAATCCTTCGATCTATATTTTCCACGTTTTTCATGACCTTTACATACCCTACGGGTGCATAAGTCGGTAGTTAAAAAACAAGATTATAAGCCCTTTATGTATATATGTATGTATAGCTTGATGATATAGTCAGAACACAGATCAAAATCTTGCTATCTTCTTCTTCTTATGTGCCGTGTTCGCAAACGAATGTTGGCGATCATGTAGGTTACCTTATCTTGCCCATTACTGCACTAAACAAGGAAGTGGCGTCTCAGTTTTCCTAGTAAATTTAGATTTCCTAACTGCGGAGCTGGAGCATCCCCAAGGAAATCGGGGGGAAAACTTATTTTTACATGAATACGTCCATTGATTATGTATACGAATATATAAATATAATTTATTTATTATTAATCTGGTCAGTCCTTAGGCGAACAGTGACTTTGATCGTTTCTTGATATTTATGATAATTTCCTATATTTGTTGTAAACCTCTAGATATATTATTTTATAGATTTTCAATTAAAATAGCACTATTTATATAAAAAAATATTAACAATTTATCGAACACTGTTATTAATGCAGCTAAACATATCAAACCCATGTAATCATTTGCCCAAAACTTAAGTTAAATTAAATATTAAAATGACTTGGCAGCCAAGTGGTTAAGCAAAAATTCCAGTAGTGTAATACTTGCATAATTAAATAATAAAATTTATCTACTAGTTTACACTTCATAGTGAATTAACTTGTATGTATCTAACCTAATTCGAATCTAAATAAAATAATAATCTTCACTTGAGAATTATATAAATATAGAGTCTGACGTCTGTTTGGCTCCAGACAAATTTATCTAAATATTTGGTTCACTGACATTATTAACTTTTTTAACACCATAGGTTCAGGCATAGGCAAGACTTTGAATATAAAAAATATTTTTTTTAAAATTGAAAATATCTTATTTTTTAGGAATTGTAACGTCGGAGGAAAGCTGTAAAATCGGTTTGCTTGGTCTATGGCATATGTAGAACAATTCGGCAGTGATCTAATACGATATGAGCATCAGTGAAGACATATGCGGTTTATGGAAACATTAACCCGAATATGGTTCTAAAAGGATCCCGGCTCTCAAAGTGTTTGCTATACTACGCATCAAAATTCGGTACTGCTTCATATAACAGAAGCAAGGTCCCATAGTTTGAGATCTATCGAGAACAGTGACCTTACCAACACGTGTCATGGATCAAGATAAAGGAAAGCATCGATTCCCTGATGAAGCTTATATAGATGCCCCAGAGTTTGAAGGGTAAGTTTAAGACGGTCAATCATTAAAGAAGGCGAGAGCCTCTCCGGATAGAAAGCAGCGCACTTTGTAAGTGAGTGTCTGGTTGCGTCCTCCGTTATATCCATTTCGAATCCTGAGAGGCTCCCAAGTTACATAATACATAATTCCATAACGAGTAATTCGCATAACGAGCAAAAAAGAAGAGAAGAAGAGTGGTCGGTGGTGCCGTCGTTGGTGGTACTGTAATTGGCGGTGCTGTTGTCGGTGGTACTGTAGTCGGTGGAGCCGTGGTCGGTTGAACTGTGGTCGGTGGCGCTGTTGTCGGTGGTGTTGTAGTCGGTGGTGCCGTTTGTCGGTGAAGCAGTGGTCGGTTGAACTGTGGTCGGTGGCGCTGTTGTCGGTGGTGTTGTAGTCGGTGGTGCCGTGGTTGGTGGTGCCGTTGTCGGTAAAGCAGTGGTCGGTGGTGCTGTGGTAGGCTGGGTTGTTGTTGATAGAGTCGTGGTTGTCGGAGTTGTGGTTGTCGGTGTCGTGGTTGTCGGTGTCGTGGTTATCGGTGTTGTGGTTATCGGAGCGTTGTCGGTGGTGCTGTAGTCGGTGGTGCCGTGGTTGGTGGTGCCGTTGTCGGTGGTGCTGTAGTCGGTGGTGCCGTGGTTGGTGGTGCCGTTGTCGGTGAAGCAGTGGTCGGTGGTGCAATGGTCGGTGGAGCCGTGGTCGGTGGGGCAGTCGTCGGTAGAGCAGTGGTCGGTGAAGCCGTGGTCGGTGGAGCAGTGGTCGGTGTAGCTGTGGTCGGTGGAACTGTGGGCGGTGGAGCCGTGGTCGGTGGTGCTGTCGTTGGTGGTGCTGTAATTGGCGGTGCTGTTGTCGGTGGTGCTGTAGTCGGTGGAGCCGTGGTCGGTTGAGCCGTGGTCGGTAGTCCTGTGGTCTGTGGAGCAGTCGTCGGTAGAGCTGTTGTCGGTGGTGCTGTAGTCGGTGGTGCCGTGGTCGGTGGTGCCGTCGTTGGTGGAGCAGTGGTCGGTGGTGCCGTCGTTAGTGGAGCCGTGGTCGGTGGAGCCGTGGTCGGTAGTCCTGTGGTCGTAGGAGCAGTTGTCGGTGGCGCTGTTGTCGGTGGTGCTGTGGTCGGTGGTGCCGTCGTTAGTGGTGCTGTAGTCGGCGGTGCTGTTGTTGTTGATGGAGTCGTGGTTGTCGGTGTCGTGGTTGTCGAAGTCGTGGTTGTCGGTGTCGTGGTTATCGGTGTTGTGGTTATCGGAGTCGTGGTTGTCGGAGTCGTGGTTTTTGGTGTCGTTGTGATCGGTGTCGTGGTTGTTGAAGTCGTGGTTGTTGAAGTCGTGGTTGTCGGTGTCGTGGTTGTCGAAGTCGTGGTAGTCGGAGTTGTGGTCGTCGAAGTCGTTGTCGTTTGTGGGATTTTCCAATTTGAATAAATTGTTATCTAAATTCAATACCAAATATAATTGATGTTGTACAAGTTAATAAAATTCCAAGAAAACAATTCAATACCTTAAATTTTGTAACCCATTTGGCACATAATTGTATGTTGACATATTTATATCCTGGTCCTCCTTGTTCAATGAGAGCTGAACCGGAGCTACCTCTCCATTCGATAGTCACACGACTTATATAAAACCATTGATTATTGTAAACAACTTTATGCTAAAATAAAATATAACAACATTAGCATTACCATTTTTTTTTAAATTATGTTAATTTTAGTTTAATAATCAATACTTACGCAAACTACACGAAATAATCCAAACACTATATGAATTTTTGCGTAAAGTAATCTATTACTAGATCTATAAAGTAATATATTATCTATAAATATTCTATTATATTATCTATAGATCTATAAAGTAATAGATCTATAAAGTAATATATTACTAGATCAAAAGAGCCCATCATATTTAATTACAGTCTTGGGAGCGTAACTCTTTCCTAAGCAATCGTCTGTTAAAGATCTGGGTATTTTGTTTGATTCTAAGTTAAAATTTAGTTTTACATGTATCGGACGTGTGTATGAGATCATCAACAATGTTGGGCTTCGTCTTGAGAAATTCTCACCACATACGTAGCACCTTAGTCTGAGTGCTATACGATGCCATTGGTTCAGACTGCTCGAATCAGTTCATTATATAGAACCTTATGACGCCTCAGATTCCTCAGATTAGAGATGCAGAAGAAATTTCTTGCGTTATCTCATACATAGGGAGTTTGGATTCTACCAAGTTTATGCAGCGCATGGGTGCAGGGGTGCTGGGAATATATAACCGCGAAAAAAGGTCGATCTACTTGGCAAAGCACTTCTTCAAGCTGTTAGTTGGCGCAGTATATAACCCCCTTGTACTGTGCGTACCCACCTCACTACCAACGAGCTTGTTCGCGACAGCTACTCTCGGAAGCTCTCCAATAACCAGAGCTATTGCTCAACCATTTGGCCGACTATGTAGATATATTTGATGTTAAATATCGCCATTTCGTTGATATCCTATGAAATTTTATAATTCTTTTCTTCAATTTATTGTAATATATGTTGTTGTTGTGTTATTTATTTTTCTTATGTATTATTATGTGTTATGCGTGATTGGCGAACTGGTCATTCTGTAATGCCAATCACGCATTGTCTTTAAATAAATAAATAAATAAATTATCGGGCGTATTAGTACCAACATCAATATTAGCATTTATAATGGAGGGTGTTGTTGTTTGAACATCTTTAGCTTCTCCATTTGATTTGTCTCCATTGATATAATCTAACTCTTTACAACGAGCCAAATGTAACATACATATATTTAAAACACCTAAAAAATAATGAACTTATAAGATTTTGACTATTTTATAATTATAATATGTTATATAAATAATTGTTTACAAAGTAACGAAAAACAGGAGAACACCTTCATGATTACTGTATTCTTTTTACGAAACTGAATAAATCTCAATAAAAATACTCATATATATAATCAAATAAAAGACAATATTTATATTTAGTTGAAATACTATTTTTTTTATTTACCCCAGATGTGATGTCTTTATCATAGTGTTATGTTTGAGCCTTAATAAACATAGGTCTATAAAAATCATTTCCTTGTTTAGATATAAAAGTTTTAATTAAAGTTATTCTTGCATTTTTAAATAAATTTTAAATTAGATGGCAGTTTATTTATAACAACAAATATTTATTTGTATATCTAACCTAACTGAGATTTAATAAAATAATAAAAATAATCTAAGGAAACTAAATTGACCGCCCTATATCAATTTTATCTAACCATACATGTATATATAGATTGACAAAAATAATTATCCGAAACATATATACTATTAACTATAATATTAAATAATTGTTTGTTCAACAATTTATATTTTTATTATTAATAACCATTATTATTTTCTTTTTTTATTTAACGATAGATGAATGCGTGACAGAAAAGTTACAACATCCGATATGACGGTTCTAAAGATAAGGAGGCAATGCGTCTTTCACAGTTTTCCCGTGCCATTGTCAAAAAAAATACCAGAATTAACGCAAAACCATGTTATAGCCGATGATGACAATAGAATCGATGACTTGGAAGAAGTGGAGGATATTGTTTCTCTGAGTACTTACTATTCGCATATATCACGTTTATCGGTTTTATTTTACATTTATCCCAAAACTCGATAATCACGTATCTATATTTATAATATTTAAAATTGAAATAAATATTTGTGGTACCAAACAGTTGTTGAACAATCCTTGTTTAATTGCACGTTAAAATATATTTAATGCTTATCAACATTTATTAAAGTAATTAAATTAAAATAGAGTTAGAAATGGTTTTAACGGACCACTTGTTGTTTAATTAACATGATTTGTCTTATCAGGGACTTAAAGTGACAGTAAGTTAAATTTAACTAGCATTTTTCGGGATTGAACAAACACAATCTTAAGATTCGCTTGGTATATAAGTGGAGATTGAATTTTAAAATCGATAGTTAAATAGTTTGTCAAGATGAAAATTACATTTGTGTTACTCATCTTTGGTTAGAAATTTTCAAACATAAATTTATGTTCTCGCTTTTCTTGCTTTGTAATGGATTAAATAGGTGTAAAATAATTATAATTTATTATTTGTAGCTACATTCTTATGCGCATTAAGCTGCCATGAATCTAAGGAAGGGCCCGTCAGGGATCTAATACTTGGCGTAAGGGTTCCAACTGACGAAAAACTTCTAGAAGCTCTTATTTCTTTACCGGCTCTTCCAGGCATTCCTTGGAAGGTGAGTCATTTTCATAAAATAATAAAATTTATAATATTTAATTATATTCTTTTTAGATTCCCTTCATACTTCCAACTTTAGGATTATATACACATATTAATGCCACAGCCATTGAAAAGGGTAATGTTACCCTGCGTAGCGGTGGTGTTGGTTTTCCTTACGTTTATCTCACTTTTTACGTAAACCGTAATTCGCCACTTAAATATAACGTAAGTTGGAGATCAGTAAATTCGTTAAAATGGTAGTAAATATACTTTTTTAATTATTAATATATAACTTATATTTTTTCAGATACAATTATTTAGCAAGCCTTTTTTCTAAATACATTTTAAATGAAATATTTTGAATGGTGCACAGTGTAAACTATTTTGCTATGGTAGAGGCTATATGAAATCCAACTCTAATTTAGACTCCCAGGTAAAATGTCTTCTTAGGCTTTTGTAGAAAAGTCTTCCAAAGAAATATTATTTCTTCCTTCTTTGGCATTGAATATACAATATAATAATTAAAACATATTTTCAATTGTTTTAAAATATTTTGATAATATTATTTTATAGCAAAATATCAACATATCTTGACAACAGCGGTTATATCTCTCGATATGAACAAAAATCAACTTACCTGGACCAAACTGATTAGAGCCTATGTATAATATATGAATAAAAAATCAGATCCCCCCTTTTTGGATCGTTTACAATATGGAGAAAGCGTAATAGATGTTGCTAGGTTATATAGCATGAATGAAGCTACAATAAGAACCATTAGAAAAAATGAAAACTCAA
>JAGXCT010035906.1:69350-104351 GCA_022495035.1 Philopotamus ludificatus | reverse complement strand
TGATATAAGGGTTCGGTGAACGCGCGTATGAAACTGGTGGGGTTCAGTACCTCCACAAGGTTAAGAACCACTGCCTTAGAGGTTCTTTATACGTTTAAATTCAATATAATCAAATGATAGTTTCGAAGATATTCAACATTATTTTACTCACCAAGATTGAGTTTGTGTAAAAAATATATTTATAACAAAATATTTTAAAACGTCCTTTTTTATATTTAATCTTTTTTGCGATTTTATGAAATCCGTCTTTCTTAAGAACGCACCTACCGCATAAAAAGAGACGCAATTGCATTGTATGATGATACAACGCAATCGTTTATTATAGATATAGTCTTATCTCATAATCTTATCTAATCGATAACATTTGTTGCGTAAAAATTAGTTTCCGCATACCAGTAATTATGAGTTCATTGCTATATTTTTTTACATTCAGTAAAGGATTTTTTGGAAAATTTATTCCAACAACCTTATATTATTATTAAATATATTCAATTAAGCAATGATTTTGGAAATATATTTTTTTGTGTAATAAATCACTTATGGCAAATTTTAAAATAAACTATTTACATATATAACAAGGTCATTAATGTCATATTTGCATTCATTTAAACGTCATGTAAATCATTAGAGTTAATGGTTGTAAGTAGGTGGTACAATTGCATATGTAAATCATTAAAATTATAATATCATTAAAAAACAATTCAAAATATTTACTAATTTTAATTATAAATACAAAACGTTTCTAAATTGACGTTAAAGATATTTTTGTTGCTTTTAAGAATTATACTAAAATATTTGCATGTTATTCGTACTCGATCTAATGCGTCTCACCTACTACCCGAGCACGTCACAGGAAATATCCTAAAATTTTCACACTTAATTTTAATCCTGTCAACATCGACAACGCACGTTTTCGAAATTATACCTTTTTTTATACTTTAAATAACAGTATTTATGGTAATGCCTAAATTATTTACACAGTGTTTTGGTGTCGGGGTAAAGCATGTAAAAGAACTCCACTTTTGAAATAAATAATTCATGCAAATTGAATAATTTACTTCTTGAATGTTAATTTAATGTCGTTGTTTCTTCATTCAAATCTCGTCGCCAGTTTTAATGCCGCCGAGGGAAAACACCTATAGCCGACGGGAGGGGTGGGACATGCCAAACGAATATTTATATTATTTTCCCCCAGCCAAAATATTAAATATTTCCTCGCAGACGGAGGGGATGTCGCGGCTTTCAACCCTTTGCAAATTCAAACACAACAATATGCTAATACCGCCATTTTATTTTCGCGTATTATTTCATTCCAATACATAAATCGAAAATTCATACGTTTTTTTTTTAATTATTTAAAAAGTTTGGGAACGTCTGATATTCATTAAACATTGTAATGCGAAGAATTTTAATACGAATACATCCCTGTCCCTACCTCAAAGATGTCACCCTACTGAATTAATGATTTAAGCGACTTTATAATGTCTGAATTACAAGAATGAAAATGTCGTTCAATCTAAATTTTTGCGCAACTCCGAAGGACAAGATCTCTCTCCCTTTGGCCATTATGTAATGCGAAATGTGTTTGAGATTATTTCATTTTAAATACCTGTGCGTGGGGATGAAATCTTGGGGTAGAGAGACGTTTCTTAATTCAGTAAATTCTTTCATAATAAAGTAAAATATATTTTTTACATAGGAGAGATATTTTTAGTTTAATTAAGGTTCAATATCCAAAGACTTATTTATTTGTAAGCTTTTTTTTCCAGCCCGGATGTTGAATGACATCATCACTCCAGCTCGTCCGGAGATGACCAATATTTTTTCTTATTTACGCCACTAGTTTAGGATATTTCTGTTCCATCGTTCGTCATTTTATGGGACACGTAACAAGCTCCGCCAGGCAATACTTACGACAATCTTAGTGGGTACCTTTGAATTGTCTGTTTACAGATTGACATAATACAATTTTCTCTCTGCATAATCTTTTTATAGATTGAATGATCATTTTCGGTCAAAACTTAAATAAATTCCCGCTGAAACAATGATGATCAAATTAAAAAGGATTATAAAAAAAAAATCTATGGGCCAAATTTGATATATTCCTGAAATTCTTAATACAGTTTTATATTTTTAAAGGGGAGGCCTTAGGCCACGTTTGCATTATGGCCCAAAATTTATAGCTACGCCACTGCACATCACCCAGAGTTATATCCATCTGAACCACTTTAACTTGTGCTGTTCTAAGAATCCAGGATTTAATGCCGTAAATCTGTACTAAATAAAAATACACAGGTTAATTATTCTGGATTTTTTAATTATTTATTTATCGCCCCAAAAAAGTGTGATAAAGTTTTTTTAAACTCCGAGGGTGGTGGGTTGTTTAATTAGTATTAATCCCCTGGCCAGTGTCACAAAGAATTTATAGATTTCGCTGGAAGCTTAGCCTCACGATTAAGAGAAAATCGTTGGATTCGACTCGTCCTCTACTGAAGACCCCAAATAACCAACATAAAGGCTCTATTGACGCCTGGACTAGGACGCAGAAAAGCAACCAAGTAAAAAAAACCCACACGTCTATTTTATATATCGTTTTAAAATATAATATTTTTTTTAAATATTCTTAACTCTTTGAAGAGTATCGCCGTACATGTACGGCCACACCTGATGTCGCATTATTTTTAAATGCCACGCTTATAATTTTGATCAAAATGTTATAATTTTTTGTATTATATACAATCAGGGCTATGGAGTCGTTAAAAAAAACACGACTCCGACTCCGATGTTTACCAACAACATGACTCTGACTCCGACTTCAACTCCAACTCCAACTCCGACTCCACGACTCCGAATTCACAACTCCGAATCCGACTCAAAAAAGTTCAATTTTATCAGGTTGTTTTTCTACCTCTGCATATAACCAATTCTTTCATGTTATAGTCATAAAAATAAAACAAGATCAAACTTTAATTATTTGCGTTTATTCTTAAAAATAGCATTGATTCTATTAAATTCACATTCTGCCTGCAAGTTTAATATTCGTGCACAATACACATTCATTATAATAATTATTATAAAAAAAATGTATTTTAAATTTTAACGAAAAAGGAGTCGGAGTCGCTCGTTTTTCACGACTCCGACTCCGACTCCGGCCCAAACACCGCGACTCCGCGACTCCGACTCCGACTCCACAGCCCTGTATACAATAAATGGATTTGCCAATAATATGTATATTTAATTTCATTCATATTATTTTTTTTGCAGTGAAAAAATCACTAAATAATATATAAAAAATTTCGTAAATATATGTTTTTATATACCTCGTATATAAAGCTATTTGCCACAAATTACATAGAATTTTTTATTAATGATTCTAATAATATAACAGTTGTCATAAAAACATAAAAAAAAAAAAATCTAAATAAAATTGGATGAAGTAATTTCATGAATCAAAAAATTATCGAGCTGAAAAAGAAATAAAGTTTTCCGGTAAAAAAAAAATTGAGAAAAAAGTGATTTATTTTAATTTACCTCACAAATACAACAAACAATCAATAAATAATATTCTTAAAAAAAAATTAAAAAGAAGTTGAAAAATTAACTTATTCCCAGGACGTGTGAAACTTAGAAAATGCTCACTCTTCAAAGGGTTAATTAGACTTGTCAGATTTTGTCAACAGCTTACGAGCTTCCATAGAATTAATGGCGAGCCGCGATTTGCAAATATTTATTATTTTTAGAAAAATTCAGGAGCCCATGAAGACCTAGCACCTCTGAAGGGTAGTGGCGAGAATCCATGACTTATGGTCTGCAGAACAGTCAGTGCATATGGTTTAAAAAATGACCGTTAGGGTAGCCACCCGAAAAACATGTCATAGTTGACGTTAATCATTTGTCAATTTAATTTAGGAAATACTGCTAAATTATTAATTATTTTTATTATGAAAAAAAAATCAGCTGAACTTTGAGGCCCCTTGAATATATGTGGCACCAGACGCGCACCTCACGCTCTCAAAGAAAAATCCGCCATTGATCGGATAGGTTTTGCAGCTACTTTTCAAGATCTTCTGATGTCACCATCGTATTTATATCACTACTTTAATAGCGAATCAAATTTAATGTCGTTTAAATGATGTTTTAGTTGATTTATCATGTTTTCTAAGCGAGGTGTTCAAAATATATCAGATATAAGGTAGCTTACCTTCGGACATTTTTTTTATTTCATTGCTAAGTAGGTTAAAGACATATTATTTTTAAAAGTATCCATCAAGTTATGTGTCTAAATAATTATATATCGCAATGAATTTTTCATCTGTGAATTTGTGTATAACATTTTTGAAACAAGTTGATTTTATCTTCAATGTCAACCACCACATTGCGCCATTCTGCAAGCCGTATAATATTATTATATTATAAAAAATATTATTGTATCCGTATTGAATCCAGAAATTATTATCATTTTAATCCGAATTTTCACGGTCATAACTCCTGAGTGGTCGTTAATTGATGAAGTAATAAGTCGACGAGTTATGGTACATAGTGTAATGAAAATTTTATTAAAAATGCAATTAACATTTATGATGTTAATTTATTTTTTATAAATTTATTTGAAAGTTCATATACGATTTTACAGTAATTATAATTATCCTATGCGATTTTGAGACTGATCTTATTCATTGATATTGGGATGTAGTATTCCAGAGATTTCTACAAAACGATGAGTGATATTCCTGAATAATTCATGTGACACATTTAGCCCCGGACAGGAAGCGGATGGCCAAATAGAGCGCGCATTATAAAATTCGCACGTGCGTCGTCCATTGTGCGAGCACGTGGTTCCGGGTCACGTGGTCCGCGGAAAATCACCTTGAACCGTATCAAGTTTTTCTTCGATTTCATTAATTTGCGTACTTACACGGCCGCTAATGGGATTTCAAACATGTCGCGTTCAGGGGCGGTCAACATTTTATCACTATGCGGACGTTATTAAATAATGACTGTTTCAGAAATAGAATTGTGCGTTGGATCATCACCGCACTCGTTTGGACCGAGAATGTATTCTGGTTCATTCCGGTGTGAATTGCATATATTTAGTGCAAATTGGCGATGCGATGCGATATCATTAACATGCTGAAATGTTGTGTATCACATGTTTCTGGAGTAATGTGAGCAATTTCACTCCGCGCAGCGCGAAGCAAATCCGCTTACGAAGAAAAAAAAATTAATCCCTCTCTGGCAGAGGGCCTAGCTAACTCGCAACATGTAAAATAGAAATACCCTTTGATTTATATAGTCATGTCCTCGAAATATACTCTCATATTTGGACAAAATCCAAAAATATTTTGATACATTCCGTCAAAGAAGAAAATTAAAATGAAAATATACACCCGGCTCGATGTTAAGATGAGTCGATTCCATGCTATTTCTTTAGAATGACGATATTAATCCTACCATTATTATTATAATTAGAACAAAAAAAATAAAACAAAAAATCCTAGGTAATTTGGCAAAATATCAATCCTAGTTTCCTGGAAAGAGGCCATGACGAGGTTACATTTTCTAATGCGTAATATTTTTTTCTAAAATTACAAATTTTCTTTGTGTCTTTAATTGTATATTGGGCAATGAATCTTATTATGATACATCAGATTTCGCTTAATTCGGACGCCGGTTTATCGGGATCGCCGGTTATTTGATTTGATAGTAATTTACCTCGCTTTTCTATGACACTAAACAAATAAATAAACGTTTGAACAATGTTTTTTGGCAAACTTGGACTTAGAGACTAAGAATTGGAGGTTTACAAATAAAATATAGAACTACAATGTATCAATTGAAGAAATATTTCTCGTCAGCTAAAGATATTAGTGCCAAATTAACCCCCTACAAGCGATAGAGTTGACACGGTGTAGTTGGCTTACCATCAAAACCAACACCATAAGAAATTGCTTTGCTGCTTCTGACATAAATTATCTAGAGATAATTTAAGTTCAAGGGATAAGAAAAAATAATATCAGCTCTAATTGTTTATTATTTAGAATATTTGACAAAAGATCAATTTAGCATGTTAAAATTAAAATGGTGTACTATTACATATTATTTTCTTGTACTTCAATATATTTTATAAAAATATTTATGTAGGTAGTCTGGAATTAGTTGCGCGTTGGAATTAATTAATTTAATATCCTGAATTATAAAGCAAAAATATAATGAATAGAACTGAAATAATATTAAAATTAACTAGTGTGGTGAAATCTTTATGGGTATTATGATAATTTAATAAGTTTAGAAATACATTTTTACTTTAATTTTCACTCTAAACCTCGCATATTAGAACCAGCCGCTTCTCTTAGAGAAAAATGTTGTGCCCGATGTGTCCCAATAAATCTGACTACTAAACTAGGAGAATTAAATAACATAAAATCTAGGGTTGATGCAAAGGTTATATTATCTTAATATATTTATCAATAAAATAATCTTATAAGAATCTCCCATCTTTCTATTAACTTTATGATGGCATTGGATTAAAACTCCTTTAACTTTGAAGGGATAAATGCAATATAAAGTTTTTACATGCTCGAATAATATTTTTGGAGTGATTTTAATAAATAATAATCGGAAGGAGTGAGGTCTAGATAATAAGGTAGGTGCTTGATAACATCCCAATTGCATTCATTATCCTCATGTTGGATCATTATTGCCTCATGTGATCGCGCGTTGTCGTGAAGAACTTCTACCCCTTTTCTGTTTACCGAATCTTGTCTATATTTTTCAAGGGCGATGTTTTATTTTGTTAATTACTGACAATATTGTTCCGCTGTAATTGTTTGATTATGTTTTCAGGGGTCGAAACACAATACCCTTGTAATCCCACCAAACACAAAGCATTACTCTTTTAAGGATTTCGACTTTCGAAGTTGTTTTCCGTGTTACGTTATTGCACACTACTCATTTCTCATCTCCTGTCACCAATCGATGAAAATAAGGCTCGTGATTTGGACTTGCACTCAAAGCAACACATGTTGAAACACTGACCAATAAATTGGCAACTGGTAATAGATGAGAAATGCAAACTATCCGTTCACGATACAAATGTCTCAATACTCTCATTTTCATCAATGTCAATTCTGACTTTTAACTTGTCGTCATAAGACTTCAAAGGTTGTCCGATCCGTAGTCAATGTAAAATTTTCAGATCATAATTTTAAAAACCACCATTGTGACAGTCGAACTTTGAGGGCATATTCGTTTTGGGTTGCAACATTCACAGTATTTCCTTTACGGATTTAACGTACTTTATTGACAGACATTTAAAAAAAATATAAGGACTCTCTACTGTGCACTAGCTATACCAAAACTGAATAGAAAGTAGAGAGGAACCATTATTTATATAAAAGGATACTTTTAATATAAATAACATTCATCAGTTTCGAGAAAAAAACTTTTTTTGTAAATCTATATTTGTAAAATGATATATTATAGTTAAAATATATTTTCAATGAAAACATCACACTTTGAACATATAAAGATAATTTCGTAATCTTTCTGCAAATGCATATTCAATTCAACATGCGGTTCAAGGAGTGACATCCATATGGTACAGCAATGCAACAATGTTGCACTGTCCCATTTTTCCATAATTAATTATTCAAACTGCGATATTGTCTTCGATGGACGGTTTGAAATAAAGCATCTACAAAGTCCACAACTTGTCGCAGTGTTTGCTATTCCATTAACGATGGCTGTTAATGAGTAGACTGCTAGTGCCACCAGTGGTGTATAGACGTCGGTTGTTTAATAGCAGCGCTTTTAAATTTTCCTCTTATATTCAAATGTATATGAGATCATAACTGCGCAAATCAATGACCACGATAGAATGATATTCGATCGGCACTCGACGACTATTTCGCTTAGCACTACACCACTGAGCACTACCTATATATTGAGTTCAGTTACCTTATTCAAGCATCTGATGATGACGATATCTGTGGACAGAGTCATCGCACCATAAATAAATTCCACGTGTTATTCATCTAACATCGCTAATTAAACTACTTGACGTTTATGAGAGCGAGTGACAATTTTTGAGGTGGGGCTGTACGCAGCTGGGCTCTTTGCTCTCCGCCGACTCACTACTGATAAATAATTATTGATTTAAAAATGCGTATACACCCAGATCTGATTTAATACCATGGATACATAATTTTAGAGCAGCGATATTCAACTGGTTGAGACTTCATTCAAAAATACTAGCTTATGATTTGAAGCTGTGTTAGAATCGCCGTTATAGATAGGTAGATAGTAGTATTTTATGCTGTAGAATATGCTTGAATTAATTGAGATATCTAATGAAAAATTAACACCGTTCTAGCTGGTTTAATCCCTTTGCTACACCGTTCAATCTGGAGTCAGTCGATTAGCCCGATAACATATGTTACGAAATCATTCAGCTGTAATGAGATAATAAGCTGAAAGCTCGATGCAACAATCTTCTACAACTGAATAATGATTCTAAACTAATCGATGTTAACTAGCCATACATATATTTAGGACCCCAAGTTTTTGATATTGTGACAAACTTTTTGTATTTGACAAATAATCGTTGTCCTTTATTGTTGGCAATTGCGAAAAAAAATAAAAACAACAATATTCGCCGATGTTGCCACGGGCGCGATGTTTTTTCTCGCTCGCATCCGGTACTATGTGCCGAGTGCGAGTGAAATATGCGATTAACACGTACGGCGAGTGCTCAGTTGTGTGCGTGTCATTTACGCGTCATATTGATTAGTTAAAATATACAAAATATTGACCAAACTACGAAAGATATCACGAATAACTATTCTTATTCGTAGAAAATTCATCAATATATTGTCTTTAAATGTTTGGGATCTATGATAGACCCCCTTCGTGCGACTCGGTTGCTTTCGAGCCGCCGTGGCGGATAGGTTAATTTGGAAAAGCAGTTAAAAATAAATTGGGATAGTATTCACTTTGTACCCAGGATGAAGCTGTGTCAGACCGGTCCGACACAGTTCCATCCCTTGCCATCCACCCACACCGCATATACCGGCAGGGCCGGTTCCCAATCAATTACAACAAAACAGTTTTTTCATTTGAAACGCGTGAAGTTGAAATATAATGCTAGTCTTTTAGAAAGGGGAGAGAAGTAGCTTTGCACAACTCTCCGAAAGTCGATGCAAAGCGAACAAATGCCCTGTAGCAAATTACACTGCTGACCAGATCCATGTGTCCGATAGGGCCCTCCACCGGAAGACCCGCTGGAGAAATGCCGCATCGGACAGCATAGAGAGTAGATCGCGCGGCGCACCAGCGTCCAGGAAAGGACAGGACCACAGAACGTGACCTTAATCCTGACAGACGATATACGCACCAGCAATGTGGAGATGCTACAAGGTTAAACTCTTTTAAGTTTAGCCAGAAATTACGTGGCCAGTCAGAAATGGACTGACCAGAAGTCTGGGAAGAACCAGCTACAATTAAGCCTGGCTCTGATATTGCGAAAGAAGAGATAGGTAGTCCGCCCTTTGGGAGGAATCCACCTCTCCTGCCACTGATCAAGAGCCGATTCGCGGACGCGTGATTTTAAAGTTACCAAAGAGACGACAACAGGACTGTTTTTTTCAAGCAAAAACTGACGGCCCTCAGCTGGATTTTAAGGTCTAGCAGAAGGACGCCAGCAATATGTGCTGGTAAAGCCGTTGGTGCGATAAGCGCGAGTGAGATTAAGGAGGGGCGGGCGCTGCCCCGACAAGAGGATTCTAGTAATATTTGTCAACGAACAGCGGTGAGCCCAGCATCCAGCTGCGTACCCTACAATCCCACAGAAGATGGAATTATAGGCAAATAATCGCGATTTGTAACCTACGCCCCATGTGTTAAACACGTTGCGAGAAATACGGTAAAACGCGCGGCTTTAGCTGTCAACCGCACCTCTCGCATGTAACAAAAAAAGTGACCGTGTTCGCTGTAATACACCCAGATAGTGTACTACAGTGGAACATTCGATACCTTCTTGTTTATTGAACGCAAAGGGAGGACGAGAAGGACTGGGTGACCCTTGGGGGACACTCAGTCTTGTTTGGAGCGAATGAGAGCCGATTGGCTTGGCCCCATTCTGAGATGGCTTTCAGTGCGATATGAGCTTTGCTCTCCAGCAAGACTCGAGAACCAGCCTCGACAACTAAGGTAATGTCATCGGCATATGCAATAATGTGACAGTCCATTGGTAAACTAATTTTTAGTAGGTCGTCACAGAGGACATTCCACAACAAGGGTCCCAACACAGACCCTTGCGGGCACCCAATTGAAGTTGGTCGACGAATGACCGAGCAACCGGCTTGAAAAAGTACGCTACGGTTACAGAAGTAGCTTTAGATAACGCTGTACAAGTTATTTGGGATACCCGGAAACCCTAAGTTTTGCAGTATCGTGGCTATCAGGCGTTATTAAAAGCGACTTGGAAATCTACAAAAACAGCCATTACGTATTTGCATTTGGATGCATTTACATGGTAGAGAATCGTATGAATGGCATCTTCTGTAGAACGTCCCGGCATAAATTAAAGAATTCAGAAAGTTTAGATGCGATGATTCTCTCCAGCACTTTGCCAAATGCCGGCAAGAGAGTGATTGGCCTATAGGCTTTGGGGTCTGAGAGGTTTGTCACATTTTGCTTTTGAAATGCACGTTAACAGTCCGAGTTTCCAACAGTCGGGGAAGATACCGTTTTCGGATACCGGATTGGGATAGTATTAATAAAATATTCGACTAAGCATATACATACCATACATTTATTATTTTTTCGATGGATTTTAAAAGATTTTTTACTAAAAGTTTTAGCTGTAAATTAATTGTAGGACTCCCATGGTGATGAATTCGATTTAACCGTTCAGTTCACATACGAGTTCTCTAAATTCTTGCACATTCTATTAATGACATGGTTATCACACAGAAAACTACCCTTTTTTTTTATTTTTTTGGAAATAAATTTATATTTCACTTTCAAACCCTCTTATAGTGCCGAGATAGGGACCACGCCATCGAATCTGCCCTATAGAAGCCTATATCTGCCCTATAAATATATGGGGTTAGATATTTTTTTTTTTTAAATTAAATAAATACATCCTTATCTTTATGACAATGTATTACAAATTTACGAAATATGTAATTTGGCCATGAAAATGTCGCGTTTTGTAGAAAACGGCGCTCTAGAAGAAAGCCCTATAGGAGGAACTGTCGCATATGCTACTCTATAACGGGAAAAGCTAAAAAAAATGAAGTAAGTCTTGAAACTTAATCAACCTACAACGCGAAAAATTCGAATTGGATTTTATTCATTTAATTATAAATATGTATATAGGCAACCGATATATTCATTTGCCAGTCACAAGGCTCTCACTCGCTGAGGGCATGGACCTTACCAGACTCTCGCATGGTAGTTGAGGCCAAAGGAACCTGAGTCTCACATGTGACGTGAGGGCTCCCTTTTCGTGCCATACCGCAGGGACCCGAGCCGTCTTGGTATGCGGTTTTTTGTAAAGAGTTTCCGATATATTATAACATAATATATAATATAACACGGTAGATAGGTTACTAAAAATGCCGTGTTATATGAGATAGTGTAAAAATAAGTGTTAAGTTCCGAAAATCAACTTCTATTTTATTAAAAAAATCAAACAATATAAAACATAATTATTTTCAATTTAATAATTTTCTTCTTCGTCACTGTTCGATATATCATCTCCCAATCTTCACTCTCTGAATCATTTTCGTCTCCTGCCCTCCTTAAAGAGTCTTGTTTTGTCTTGTTTGGTATTTATTAAAAGCTCGTTGTAGATCTCCAGGCATTGGGACAGGCAATTTCGCAGTTCCCTTTTGAATTTTCCGTATTCAAGTCTGCATTAAAAAAAAATGATTCTATATTTTTTGCGTATTAGTGCAAAACCGTGTAGCTGGATACAGTGTTATTGGAGGTCACTTGTAATATGTGTTAATTATTTTTCACATCCAAAGTTTAAACTTAATATCTAAAATAAATTGTATTTGCATATAAGTAGAAGATTGATTATTTTCGAGAAAAATCGTGAAAAAAATTAGACACTGCTATGCGGCAGAAAATGAATTTTTTAAGCCGTCTTATACGAGCTCATGGGATGGCTCTGTATAATGAAGTTCTCCACTCATTGTGTGGAAGATTTTGCTTCTTCTCCGCGGCATCTCCGTTCAATAGCTAGACCTAGTATACGGCTCTCCAGAATCCTGACAATTCGTCACGGTCGCTAGATTAATTTGGATAATTAAAAGTTCGCTTCCAATTTGAACGGTGGGTCCACGGACCGCGCTGGTATTGGTGTCCCGGAGTGGTGCATGATCGATGGCGATAGGTTGCTCCGGTACGCATTATTAATGGCCATTTTCTAATTTTTATTAATACGAATCAACAATGATAATTGTGCCACCCACAGCCGGGTCACCGGAGCCCCGGTTACGTCTGACAGCTCATCGGTCATGTGTTTATTAGTGATTCGATGGGTATGTACATACACGTAATTTGTGATCATGCACTTAATGACTGTTACGTCATGGCTCTCGATCGTCGATCCGTTTTTTTTTCTTTCGTTTGATCGACTCGTATGTTTTGGGTCTTGTAACTGGCTGTCTGAATTGGTAAGGTGGAACGACCCGATGTTTTTATTATATCCGTTTTTTTTAACGGAGCAAAAACATTGTTTCTCTAGCGTAGTAAGCAGATTTTGGATGAGTTTTTCTATTTTTTTTTTAATACTGATAAATGATATATTTATTTTTTTAATCGATATTCGACGTCAGTGTCCAAATTGAATTATAAAAGTACACTCAACTCTTTTTTTTACACGGTTTTGAAATAATACGAATAAAAGAACGAATACTATATTTTTACACGAATTATTTGATTTAACACGATTCCCAGAAACAAAATATTTGTGCATGTATTTTCAATTTCGCCCAGTATTTGACGCAAAAGGACATAAATATGAATGAGACAGTATTTTGTTATATGTTATATGTTCAATCTGACGTATAGGATTAGGAGGAAATTAATATATTAAATTACTTTGTTTTTTTTAGTACTATATCTTCTAATGGTAAACGATCAATGGAGAGAAAATATCGAGGATATTTAGCGTTATTAACCAAGCCATGCCGTTTATTGTTTTTTTCTCGAATAACTCTTTCAATATAAATCCTACATATCACGAACTTTTTGTATTTGTCTAAAAAAAATCTATAAAAATAATATTATAAATAATCATTGTCCTTTATTGTTTGCAATTATAAACAAAAATCTCGCTTGCATCCGGTACGATGTGCTGAGTACGAGTGAAATTAATAAGTATATTACTAGGGATATCAATTAAGTTTTGTTCACTGAGTAAAAATGAGTTTATAAATGCTAGCATAAAGTTTTTTTCTTTAGCCAAATCATGAAAACGACTTTCAAATGATATTTGCAATAACTTGATTCTGTTCAAGATATTTGGTCAAAATGCAATCATCCACAGCACATTCTTTCTGCTCTTTCCAGTGTGAAAATTGACTTAAATCCTGATTTTCCAACTGAGAGATGAACAGTTTTAGTTTCATTTAAAAAAATGATTAACATGGCTAATAACATCAACTAAAGCTGACAGTTGTTATCTGATAATCAGGTAAGTTAATTTTCCTGTTTTAAAAATTATAAACACCAATTTTTAAAACCTAAGAAACTGTCCCTAGACATCTCTACCCATCTGCCAGTGTATTTCATAATGAAGGACAAATTCACCATATTCCAAATCTATTAACTCACAATATTCTCTGAATTTATTAATTTATTTAATTCTCTTCCTTTAATTTTATTAACGAATTTATCAATCAGTAACATAACTTGCTCCATATCGACGCCGCAAAGCAATCTTGCTGTATCTCGAGAAAATATGATACGCTAAAAACTACGACTCTCCTTCTTTTAGTTGAAGAATTATATACATTTAAAATGTTTTTTGATTTCTCTATGAAGTTTTTTTTTGAGATACAGCAAAATGCTTTCTACCTCGATATATAAAGTTTTCTATGAAGTGATATTTTAGTACAGGATTATTTCAAATAAATTGTAGTATGATTGGCTTTATCTAGCACTGACGGCCCTCCGTCAGTACACGCACTGATGAGTTTACTATGATCAAATATTAGATTTTCTTAGTTTATTTTAGTCTTTCAAATGTGTCTGATCCTTTTGTTTTATTATGTAACTACTCCAGACAGGTAAGCTGTTTGCCACGTTTGGAATATTTCAGGATATTACGGAGAAAAATGTGAAGGGATCGATGTAGGAAAAATGTTGGCTATCCCTACCATAGACCAATATTTCATAAACAATTGACGTTTTATATAGCAATAAAACATATTTCCGTAACATGATGGTGACTATTCCTAAAAAAAAACTGTAGTAGAGTCTGGGTTAAAAATAAAATATCTACCGTGTAAAAAAGATATAAAAGCCAAGATTCATCTAAAATAGCATTAGATTTGTATAAAAATATGTATTTCAAGTTCTTTTTGCACACAAAGCCACGGCAGATTGAGTATCGCTGGTTATGATAATCTGGGAAACTCATCCATAATTATTCTAAAATAAATAAAATTTATATTACCATATTCTTTATTGTAAAATAAATAAAAAAAGATGAAAAATTTTTATTAAACAATTTTCTTATTACATAGGCAGATTAGATTATGGAAATCCGCCGCGTTACTTTGATCTAGAAAGTAATACATATTTTTTGATAATTTTTTTGTGTTTCCTTGTGCATGTAGGTGCTTGATTTGAATATATCTAAAATTTAAATGGGACGACGGCTGAAATTATTGATTTGTGATACTTGATCACCTTTGTATCCATTATCATAATCCATCATGATTTTCCACATATATTTCAGTCATTTTGAAACCCGTTATTATCGTTGACAGTTATCACTTTCACTTCCACATGTGTGCATATATTTTAAATGCACACATGCAATTATTGCATTTTTAGGTTTTAGTACAAGGCAAATCGCCATGGCCAAATTCCAAAGTCCGTTTAACATTAGTAAATGTCGGCAGGAGAAAGCTTCGAATATATCGAAGAAGTTCGTGGACGTTGCAGTTGGTCGCGGTGCATCCATCGGTCGGACATCCGTAAAGCGTTTAGACGACGTCAGATCGGAATTCGATCTCGAGACGAATGATTGATCGATCGTTTGATGATGCGATCGATTAGAATGTGTACAGAGTGACTCAGTGACTGGGGTCAAACGATGCTGAAAAAAAGCAGTATGTGGTGCAGATCCGTCAGACGTATCGAAAGCATCGACATTTTTAAACGATCAACAAAAAAACTGTGTCTGCGGCATCCTTTCTCCCGTTTTGTCGTCATGAATGGACGGTCCCATGGCACAAGTAGAGATGGACCTGTAATTAGAGAATAGGGCCCGACACCGCGGGTCCAAGGGTGCCGCCTTATCAATTATCCGATCCAAGGTTACCTTCTATCGAAATATAATTGACCGAGGTCTCCCTATAAGAGCTGACCAACCAGTTTCTAGCCGGATTCTATGAATAAATTGACCGGTCGGTATCTATGTGGAGAAATACCGATTCGTATGTTATAGAATTTGCGAGATCACACGGCTAATGTCGCCATTAATTATTTATTTTTTTATTATAATGCCGAAAATAAAATTAGGAATTGGTACCGAAAAGGTTAAATGGTAATTTGATAATATGTTAAGCTGCGATAGAATACTCTGATTGACTGATTAGCGTCGCCTTTCACTTTATTTGTTTTTTAATGCTTCTCATGTATGCGAACCGCTGATTCTAATCGAAATAAACGAGAGAAAAATACACATTTTATTGGTTAATAAATCGTTTGGGGTATATTAGAGGCTATTAGAATTTATTCGTAATTAATTTGGAGCGAATGATTGCGCATTTTAAATAAAATTGCAACAATTCTAAACATTAGAGTTTGATTCGATGTTCTTCTGGTCATTAGTCTTTGCTCCTAGCCTAGGCTATCAAGGTCGGATTTAATATGTACGATTGTTTTTATTGTCGATAATTAATGAAATAAATAGTTTATTATAATAATACTTATTTTATCGAGATACTATTCAAATTTTATTGTAATATTCATTTAAAAAAAAATTAGCATCTAATTATGTACTATCTCAAAAAAAAAATTAAATTCCGAAGTCTTGTAACAGCTTTTTTTTTTAAATATATTTTACTTCAAAATATTGCATGTACATGTCATTAAGTTTCGTATCAATATGTCATGTTATGAATTCAATTATCACAACAGAGAGCAACGAAAAAAATTGTTGTAAAAATACGTTGGATGCGACAGTTGACGGAAAGTCTCCATTCAGAGTTATAATGAGAAAAAATACTTTTTTGACGTGGCTGTCGGCGGCTTAACTCGATGCAATTATGTCCACGAATATCCGGGGAAAACTAAATTGAAAAATTGGGATCGATTCTCTTATTTGTATCGCACGGGATTGATATTGGAGCAGTTAGCGCAAGTGATAAATGGATCCAACCACGCGTAGAGAATCCATTACGACTTCGCGCGGGAAGCCATTCATCTCTGGTTATTGGCGAGGAATATTTCTGGGGAAGGTCACGGCGTGGGATTGATATCAATTCCCAGGAGTTTTTTTAATAAACGCGAACAGATGTCACTAACGGTCACTACGCCCCGGAAAAAGCGGGAAAGCGTAGAGAGAGATGACCTTCGACAATCTGCCAAGAAAAAAAATCGCCAGACGCTGCGCATTATCCGCACGAGAGTTGTGGGCACGTGGACCCACGGAGGGACTCCCTGTGTAAGAATATTGCGTGGACCAAAAACAATAAAATAAATAAAAAAAAATATTTAATCCTAGACTTCCGCGTAGTCGGCGCCGTGTTATAAAATTAGAATATATCTTGAACGAATCTTCAATATTCGGTTCGTTGATGGCGCAACTCTATCACTACTCTCGATTTTCTTCATCTGGTTGTACGCTGTGGGATCTCAAACATTAATGCATATAAAGATTTAAGAATGTACTTACGATTATCTATGATTTGGTAGACAAAATGACGATAGTTCTTTGGTTACATGTCAAGAAGAAGACAGTCTGGAGATCATAGCAGCTTATCGAACTGAGTTCATAGAGAACTGGAGAAGTTCTTTCGAAGCGACTTCCACGCTCATCAGTCACGTAACTCGACAATTTATAATTAAACAGTATTGAAAATAATACTTCTTATAGATACGTTGCCCGATTTCAGAACCAGACGATCTACTTGTTCTCGGTTTTTTCTCCATACATTTGTCGATTTTTGGTGAGCTGGAACAATTCTGGGGCTCCCAATCCAGTCCAGTTGCGAATATTGCGGAGGCACGGTAGCTTCTTTCTTTCCAACCACAGTATATCTTCTAATTTTCCCTCAATGAAGGTTCTGTAGAAGGCTCTATTTTGTTCCGCGAATGATGTGTCTAAACTACTGAATTTTACGGATTTTTACGATGCCTAGAAGCTCACGCTCTTTGCGAAGAAGTTGAAGTAAGGTTGAGGGAAAGTTTTATTCTTGGAAAAATAACATTACATATACTTTAAATAAATTCTGAATTATTAACATAACCACGACTTTTGACAGTGGATTAAGATGTTTAGCTATCAAAAAAATAATTAATATATTATCGATTTGCGGAAATCGATCATCGTGCTGATGTATTTGTCTGAAAAAGTCTAAAGAATAAATATTATAAATAATCATTGTGCTTTATTGTCCGCAAATTGGGAAAAAAATAAAAACAACAATATTCGCTTCTGTTGGCACGGGCGAGATGTTTTTTTCTCGCTCGCATCCGGTACGATGTGGTCCAAAATTTTGACCAAATTGAATATCAATTTTTATTCTTTGAATAATCCATCTTTTTAGTATTTTAAGTCAAGAATTGATGAGTTCTTCATGCCAAGATATTGATGAAATGCTTGGGGTCTATTTTCTATAGTAAATAGGCCCACTTTGAACGACGCGGCTGGTTTCGAGCCTCCGTGACGGATCAGTTAGGTGTGTAATCCCGAAAGTTTCGAAAAATTTCATCTTAATTATGCCAAAATAATTAATTATCTAATATAATTAACCCCCTTATAGCGCCGAGATAGGGACCGCGCTGTAGAAATCCTCCTCATAGAAGAATAGACATCAATACAAAATTTGTGGTTCAGTTTTCTTATCAATCAAAGGAGGCGTTAATCTTTATTTCGCACGGTAATGTATTACATATTTACGAAATACGTGTTTAGATCCAAAGGAGCGCTATAGGAGGTTTGACTGTATTTAACTACATAATAGTAAAATAAAATAATAGGTTCTTGAAAATGTTTGCACAGATATCAGATCTTTCCAATTGAAACAGCTATATTTTTAATGTAATATTAAAACGTAGCTATCACTGTTTGGTCCATGGGCTGTATGAGCAGGTAGTATTGGGAGTTAGAAACACAATACAGTCAACCCTCCTATAACGTTTCCTGTAAACCGCTGTTTTCTACAAAATTCTAATATTTTTAAGATCAAGTTAGATATTATGTAAATCAATAATACATTGCCTAGCGAAATAAAGATATTTAGTTAACAAGGAATTTTGTAAAAAGCAGCGATTTAGACGAAACGCTATAGGAGGGCTGACTGTATTGAATTTCGAATATAAACTCGGCAGAGATTTTGAGTGTCCTTCAATATTGTCTAACATTAATGCTTTAAATTCTAAATTATTTAAGAGCCTTGGCTTGAATAATTATTTTTCCTGTATTCATTACCTAGGAAGCATGGTAAGATCTAACAATATTGCCAATACTACAGCTGAAATCAATTAATATAAATTTTTATTTATACGCGTACGTCATTCGAAGCAATAATTATAATATTCTATAGACATTAAAATATAAATTCGGCTAAATTTAAAATGAACCACTAGCATGTGAATAAAATATGTGATAATAATTAGTAGAAATGATTGAATTTACGATCTTTCATGGAAATAGCATTAAAGAGATAAAAATATCTATAGGCTAATATAGAGGTGGTGATAAAAACGTGGCTTGTTACCATGAGGATATCTATGGCTGAACTATTTGGATCCGATATTAATATTCCAATGAATTGGCACACATATAAAAATTGTATGATTGAATTTTTGAAATTGCCACAGACCTCGATAGCGCGTATTACATTTCCTATTCACATAACGTTTTCATTGTCAACACAATATAATAGTTACATTGTGACGAAAAATATTTACACGGAATATCAATGGAAACGTATTAAATCAGACATCAAACTTCAGTGCACGAGTTACGGCCGCTGAAGTTGACTGTACAAATTTATCAATCTCGATATCCTTGAGACCAAATCATTCATGCTACTTTATTGTGTTTTTTTTCTCGCTAGGAAGCGTGGCGGGGAGCCGCAGTTTTGCTAAAATAAATGACGATGGTAGACGCCGGGCGTCAATCACCGCACGTGTCTGACCCAGGCGGTCGCAGAGGCTCCGGCCAGAGAGATTTCCCATCAGCGTTTGATAAAGACTCGGTACTTATTACTTCTAGATGACTTGGCTAAGTCTTCACGGATTTAAAAAAAACGATCTTTTCCAGTTTTTATCAGATGGGTTTCATCACTGAATTAGAAAATGTGAGGTGCATAGTTAACGAGTACAACTAGTATGTTGATTACGGGTCCGAGCTTTTTGGTAAGCGAGCAGAGTATGAAGTCCATCCGGTCCGTGCGTATTTAACATACTAATTTTAATCAATTTACGTCTCTAATTTCCAATATTTTTTTTTGTAAGAGAAACTGTGAAATTTACGTTTTCCAGCTATTTGCATTCAATTTCAACAGTCCCATTTCATTTTAGTATATTAGATACCCTAATAAATTTAAATTAAAAGAGTATATAAAATTAGCATTTTTATACTCTAAACCAGTGCTCCGCAACCGGTGTGCCGTGAGCCGAATACATATGTGCCGCGGTCAAATACAATGTACTTGAAGTTTGCGAATTTTTCATTTGTGTATCAATTTAAATACCCACCCTGCTATATAATTTTAGCTTTGGTGTACTTGGGAAATTCTAGGAAGGAATTTTGGTGTGCCATAGATGAGAAAAGGTTGCAGAGCACTGCTCTAAACTGTACCAGTGATTTACCATTTAAAATGAAGAATAGATCCCAAGCTTTTTAAGTCAAGATATTGATCAATTCTTCATCAATAACATGATCATTTTTAAAACAAAATGGATGATTCTGAGAATCAAAATAGTTATTCATGATATGCTTCATAATTTGTACGCGTAAATGACACGCGCACTCGGCGATGTCCTGTCGCAGACTGAGTTTTTGCTGCACGTTTCAACCGGATGCAAATGACGAAAAAAACTCACTCTTGGCTACAGAAACGAATAATATTGTTTTTATTTTTTTTTTCGCAATTGCGGACATTATATGTCAAAGATTGTTTATAATTTTATTCTTTAGACTTTTTTAGACAAACACAAAAAGTTTGTGACATGTAGGATTTGTATTAAAAGAGTTATTCGAGAAAAATAAAAAACTTGGGGTCGGTTAACCCATCCAAGTACTATCTGAGCTCAGTCGCGTTTAAATATACAATCAGATTGTTGTTGCCTTCGATTAATATGAACATTGACGAACAATTGGAGCATGATGGTTCATGTCCACAAAAAAATTGCCCCTAAATAACGAATAGAGGAGTGAACAGTAGATTGTAAATCAAGAAACAAGAAATATGTTATTTCAATACGAACAGAAACAGGCTTTAATGGTAAAAAGGGTTTTGGTTTTAATATTAAAAAAATAGGTACAGTCAACCCTCCTATAGGGCTGAGATAGGGATCACGCTATAGAAACCCGCCCTATAGAAAACAAATACTAATAAAGAATACATATTATAAATAATCCTAGTCCTCTTATTGTCTGCAATTGCGAAATCAAAAAACAAGAATATTCGCTTTTGTTGCGATGGGAGCGATGTTTTTTCTCGCTCGCATCAGGTACCATGTGAAACCGTGCCATTGACGGAATTCATCAATATCTTGACTTGAAATACTTGGGGTTTATTTTCTTTTATAAATTGACCCCCTTGGGACGACGCGGTTGTTTTCGAGTCACCGTGTCGGTTCGGTTAACCTTCTTGGAAATTCTAAATATTACTGGCAAGGGGGTGAAAGTGAAGCTTAAAAGCCCACCATCCGGGCATCTTTAAAATCGTTAATAAAACAATAAATCAGTCTTCAGTATTGATGGTCAAGACTTCAACCACATATCATTTTGTATTGTAATATTTTTTTTTAGAAAATATTTCTGCAGTACTTATAGGCAGAGAAATTGCACTGCAGTATATTGATTACTAAAAAAATGTATGATTAGCACACGCTCCCTAATGTAAAAATAAACGGATTAACCGTAATGGTTTTTCAGCACCGCATTACGATTGCCATTAATGTTCTGGCGAATCATCTCCAAATGCGCGATTGGATAGTTGGTATTTGATAGCCAAAAGTGTTAACCCAGGGGCTACAGTTTGCCTATTAACTTTCACTCGCGTCAATGTGTCATAAAAAATAAACCGATTCGCAATTATGTCATACGCGGCATTGCAAATACTAGATGTGTGCGCGAGCCGCTGCTTTCTCCGGACTGAAAATTCAGATGGCGGCAATGAAGACAGTTTGAGAAGCAGACTCACGACGACCGTGTGCTCACCCCCGACGAGCCCCCCAAACTGTGTGTATTCGAAACGGAATGGAAATATAAACCATAAATCATACATCTGTTTTTAGAAGAGTGCACATATTTGTATTGCTTTGTTCTATTTATTATCGGCAATAAATGAACATGGAGGTCAAGTCTGGCTGTCCAGTTGCCCATACGTTGCACCAAATATTTCAGGAGTTGACCTTCTCTTTTATTTGCCCAACGGCACGAAAGATTCCGTGCACGGCTATCGGTAGACGGCTTCAGTTTCAGCAAATTAAAATGGACACAAATGCGGTGAATTATATAAATTGAAGCGATGAAGCAATTTACAATAATAGATATAAGTATAGCGATTCTTGTTGGTTTGTAGTAAGTCTTTGGAAAAGCTAACAATGTAGAGGTCATACACATTATAGATTCAAATGTATGTACATGAACATTGTCCAACTTTCTGGAAATTAAGATAGGAGTCATCGAACAGGAGATATATTCGGGTGTTCAAAATACGTCGATTAATAAAGAACTTTTTCGTCATTCCTGTGTTTATTTTATTAGATTTAACAGATGGCGATCGAATCTGCCATTATTACTAACTATGGGCTGTGGGAGTACAATTCTAATATTTTTGTTGTTGCTTTGGTACACTTGGCGATTTGATATTGGTAGTCATATTGGATGTTGACTATTGTTAACCTAGACCCCATCGGCAATTGGGTCTATTTGGGTCCACAAGTTTTTGATTTTTCGCAAATAACTCTTTTAATATAAATCCTACGTATCACAAACATTTTAAATTTGTCTAAAAACGTCTAAAGAATAAATATTATAAATAATCGTCGACCTTTATTGTCTGCAATTGCGAAAAAAATCGCTTCTGTAGCGACGAACGCGATGTTTTTTTTCGCTTGTATCCGATGCGAGTGAAACATATACTAGTGACACGTGCCGCGAGAATTTAGCGGTCGGTGTACCGGCGGCATGCTCTCTGCGGCGAGACATCGCCGAGTGTGTTTATCATTTACCCGTCATATCGATTAGTAGAAAAATCCAAAATATCGACCGAATTTTGAATAACTATTTTTATTTTTAAAACTGTCAAAAAGGTTCCTAAAAATGTGATAAGCGAATTTTTAGTAATAGAAAATATGAAAAATGGGATTAGAATATTTTGGAAACACCGCAATGCGTAATGTGAATGCCTAAGTATTTCTTTTCGAATATCCATACATAGCTCCCTGGGATTTCTTTATATTCTGGAGATGTAAAAAAACCATTGATGATATAAAGATAGAATCGCTGAAGGAACTAGTGTTTTTAAAGCTATTGTCGCTGTATACCAAGTTATATATTTATTCAGACTAATCTTTAAAATTTTCTTGATACTATGATCCTCTCACTCCACATCACAAAATATATCTGATCAGGACTATTTTGAAGGTGCTATTTTTAATATATTGGTGGACATAAAGGTGTTTAGCAAAATTACGATCTGGGGGAAGTTGGGAGTCAACCAATCAACCGTATTGAGACATCTGTATCGTTTATGGATGATTTGCCTTTCTCATCTATTACCAGTTGCCAATTTATTGGTCGATGTTTCAACATGTGTTGCTTTGAGTGCAAGTTCAAATTACGACCCTTATTTGCATCGATTGGTGGCAGAAGGTGAGAAATTTCGAAAAAAAAGTCGAAAGAAACTTCGAAAGTCGAAATCCTTAAAAAAAGCAATGCTTTGTGTTTGGTGGGATTGCAAGGGTATTGTGTATTTCCAACCTATAAAGACCAAAATTGGTAAACAGAAAAGGGCTACTGCTTTATCAAGACAACGTGTCCAAATGTGACGACGATGTCCCAATTTAGACTTAATGAGTTAAATAGGTAGGTTATCGAGTATCCACCATATTCTCCAGACCTTCCTCTTTCTGATTATCATTCATTCTGGTCACTGCAAAAGAATGGTAAAATAATTGATGCAATAGAGCAGGTAAAAACTATTATAAAGCATACTTGCTTCAATGTCAAGAGAGTTTTACTCCAATTAGAGATTATTCCCATTGTTTAAATCAATAAAAGTATGTCTTTAATCGTTTACATCAACCTAGTTAGTATTAGATAATTCGGGGATAATACTCGACGGATATGTTTTAACATTGTTTAAGCGCATATAAGTTTCACCCTCTAACACCTGACGTAGTTGAGGATTTGATCTGGTCATTACAAATCCTGGAGATTTAGCGACGTAGGGACCGACCCCAGAGCGCTAGGATAAACCTAGGAAATGGTGATCGTCTCCATCATAGTTTATAGGCTTATCACGCCTTATATAAATATAGCGTGTGGTTCTACGTCATTACGAAGTTCAATGTCAAAAACGGCCAGTCTCGAGCCACCCATGGCCCATAATATTAGGATAGTGGGGGCCGTTGGCAGCCCTAGGGCGACCCTACCTGGGTTCAATGTCGATGTGTGTGTAATTATGTGAATGAACCGGCCAGCGCCGAACATCTATCGTCTTTATAACACGAGTACACATTATGAATATAATTAATCACCCGCGGTTCGGCGGCTTCGTTTCGTCCGCCATTTTTTTATACCGCTCGGTCGTTTTGCGAAACGCTGCTAACCCGCGCTACCCGGACCCGAACAGACAGATAGGCAGGTAGAGGTGATCCACTTATAGCAGACGGTCATTATCTCATTACATTAGAGAAGGCTAGTGCTAAAAAAAATGTATTAATATTCTTATGGCATAACTTCTTTCGAAGCAACTTTCTCTCGGGTCCCGTATGTAGAATTGTGTCCAAGTCATATTATAAATGGCAAATACCTTACCACTTTTTGCAGACTCCGTGTTCATTTTAATAAGCTACCTTTCCTGCACCACCTACCGACGAGGATTTATAATTAGGTGCGCCATCACCTAAACATCTCAATTAATTAGCGCTGACAAACTGGAACGTCCTCCGTGAATACTAAATTAATCCGGCCGCATTTTTATTGAGAATTGCAATTAACTTTTTTTTCTTGTTTACTTCGATCGATTCAATGGGACGTGCACCGAAGCGATTTATGGAAAATGCCCTTAACGCATCCTTACAAGGGCTTGTTGATGTTTTTCCCATGCGGGCGTAAATTTACTACATGTATAACCTTGCGTAATTTGAGGGTGATCCAGCTCATGATATCTGAATCCTGTTTCTGATACTGCGCACCAAAACAATTTTTTTGCAACACAGGTTTTTACAATACAGGTTGTCCCAAAAAAACGTGTACACTGGTGTCAATTACTTGAATTTACTGCAAGAATCTGTTTTACTACGCATTCGATAGGACTTTGATGAAGATGGCGATTTTATTCCAACAGGCCGGATCACCTCCACGCTATCATCTTGATGAGAATCTTCCAAACAGAAGGCTTAGAATAAGAGGTCCAATAGAATACCTTAAGATAATAATTTAAGATAAAGTCTACGCCAGAAGATCGACTACACTGAAAGAATTAAAAGTCGCAATTGAGCAAGAGCTCGCCACAACACCAAATTAAATGTTTTTTGAACACTGTTTTAGAATCACGACCAATTATTTATTTTACACTGATTTCTTGTTATAACATGGCGTCATAGCCTGTATTTAACAATTATATTATGATTGTTGTAGTTCAGAAGGTACTCGGATGTACAGCCTTACGGAGAATTCTGTACTGTGCTGCCCGAAATTTGAAATTTGCATAATATATTTTTTTTTTAAAGTCGTGAAACGATTAAATACCATTATTTTTTATATATAAACTATTAATCCACTTTCCCTTATTTCTGAGGAACGTGACCACGTGGATGATTCCCCTTATGGAGGACCATGAACATGGTTTTCATGGGAATATATAGTGCAAGTGGTTTACCGTTGCCTTCTGCGCCGCAGTGTTTTTTTTTATACTGAAGAGCGCTGCTGCCCGCTTCCTTCCTAGCTTATATTTTAGACAATTATTTTTTTTGTGAAATAAAGGTCGTCAGCCTTTATCCCACCCCTCTGTTGACCAGCGTCTCTCAGAATTCTTCAGAATTGTCACCCATCCGAGTACTATCTGCGATCAATAGCTGTTAACTTGACAATCATAATTCGATTGTAATTACCTTTAAGCTATGACATAATTTTCGTCAATTATATGGAAACGAATGCATTTATTCTCAGACGAGTGATTACGAATTGATTCAAAGAAAAGATACACAGAATGCGATTTACTCTCGATCTGCTGGCGGCCCGAGGACCACCAGGGAATTTGGTAGGTTTTGTATCTCTCCACTCTCTCCTAAGGTAGAAATACTAAGAGAGAATCAGAAAAGTTGTCACAGTAATAGATATGTTGCCCGCAGGCAGCAGTCTAAGAAGTATGCAGATGAATTTCTCATTTTTATGTCAATACAGTCGACTTACGACGTTACTTAAGTCAACACGGTCCATCAAAGGTTTGTAGTAATTATTTTTATTTCTGATTAATACCTTTTAATCTTATATAAGTAAATAACTGTATAGAATGTTGTTATTACAATTATTTTCATCATCTCGACACTGGAAAGCAATCTTCCTGTATCACTAAAACAACGCGATAGGGTAAATAGGAAACCATTATTAATTTTTTAGATTTTTTTTCATTAAATTTACGATTAATTTTGTAGAAATATTCAACCTTTGGTTTTACTTTTGTGAATTTAAGAATTATTGACATTATAAAAGGTTTTTTACACGGGATACGGCAAGATTGATTTTCAGCGTCGATCTGTGGTCCTGTGCAGATTGGTGTAATGGAGTTTGTTTTTCTTATAATAATATGTAAACATGCCCAGGTTAGTTTGTATATTTTGTTGTTTTTTCTTTATAAATTTCGCAAAACAGGCAAGTGTTGCCGAATGAGTTGGTGTATCTTCGAAGATCTGTCGGTGTCTGAGTCCATATTTTTGAATATTTAAAGATCTGGACAAAGCAGGCAAGTCATTAAAAAATTCAAAGTGAAATACCAAAACGCAGTTTTGACAAAAACTGAAAAAATAAGCTTATTACGAGCTTAAAAATTTTAGTGTATAAAGCTAGCGCCTGCTTCCGGCGAGACAAGCATATCTAAAATGCATTTTTCTATCGCCATAATGATCCAGGTCTCGAATTTATAGACAATTTTAATATTTAAAATAAATGACAATTGCTCAACTTTAAGGCACATTTCTAAATACTTATTTTTTAGTTGATGTAAATGAACTCTTTGTCTTCGATTCCATACAGGAAAAATAGGAAGCGTCCTGATCAGTCTCTTCTTGGTTTCCTTATATATTAGGTTATCCCGAAAGAAATCCGTTATTTTCGCAGGCTCTCGTTTGACTTGGTTTGTGCACACACGGTAAAGGGAATATCTCAAGTTTTTTTATTAATTGAATTAGATTTAGTTTATTCCTTAATTGAATTAGATCCTCTTTAGAATAATTATTACAAATACTCGCATTTTCAACGTCGACAACATGTGAACATTTAAAACGTCTGGCAAAGTAAGCAGGATGGTATTTGGATGCCGCATCAACTGTCTGCGGATAACAAAGCAGAAAACACATGTGCATTACTGTTGTCAAGACATGGAACACGATCTATTTTACGAAAATTATCACTAGAAAAGAAAAAATGGCTTTGTAAGAGACAGACCCCCGTTTCGAGCCGCTGGAAGCCGTTCTAACTATGGGTTTTTTTTAACCAAAGAAGAGTCACGTGAACAAATAAAACAAGTAAAATGGGAAGTTCTACCGCATTCAACAGATTTAGCACCATCTGATTGCCTCCTATTTCGAGCATTCATTAACCTATCTGTCACGGCGGCTAGAAAACAACCGCGTCTTCCGAAGGGGGTCTATTTATGATGGGAAATAGACACCAAGCATTTATTTCTTAAAAAATAGATTTTCTAAGAATAAAAAGAGTTATTCATCAATATGACGCTTAATTGTCACACACACGCCGTCAACTACGTCTCTAGTAAGATCCACTCGCACTTGGCACATCGTACCAGATGCGAGCGAGAAAAATTATTACGCCCGTGGTAACAGAAGCGAATGTTGTTGTTTTTTATTTTTTTTCGCAATTTCACACAATAAAGAATAATGATTATTTACACCCATCCCTCGCTTAACACGGAAGATAGGATCTGCTAGATCACCGTGTTAAAACGAAACCGTGTTAAGCGAGACTAACTAAATAGGTAGATAGAACTGAAAATTTATTGAAACATTATGAACATAGATAAAAGATATTATTCAATGTCACTATCACTAGAAGATATAATATGGGGGTTTTTCCTTGTTTTTATTGGCTGAATTTCATCATCATAACTACTTTCGATTACATTTTCTGCTATGTAATTAAAAAAAAACGTTAATCCGTGATTGTTCATATTTTTTGATATTCTTGTAAATCTCCTCATATCAATGCATCGCATTGTTTAATTTCTCGTTGAAATTTCAAAGCTCAAACCATATCTGGATCATGCATTTCTATATTTCTTGCCATTTGCAACCCATCTCTTATTGTTTTAGCAGTAATCATTGAAATTGGACCAGAACTTCAGTGTCGCTTTCGGTATCGCTTCTGATTTCAGGAGGAACTCTTGTGGTCATAACGATTAATTCTTCTTAATTTAACTCCTGTTCTTCAAAAAATTCATAAATTTCGTTGATAGCTAAATCCTACAATCCCTATTGAATGTGCGATATTAATAGTCCCTACAAAGTCTAACGTCTACAAAGCAAGATTTAATCAAAAAAAATTTTTTTTTCAACAAAACTGAAACCGTATTAAAGCGAGTATCGTGTTATCTTGCTATCGTGTATCCTACGATTTATCACCACGGCTAGGTTTAAAAGACAAAAATAGTCAAATATCATTAGGCTTCGTATTTTAAGTCGAAACCATCTAGTTTTTATTAAAATGGGATAGAAAACTTGCATGAGAAGAATGGGGATTATATTTTATAAAGACATGTGTAGAAAAAATTGGAACTCTTTCGGGGATGATCTAGTAAAACCCGTTACGTTCGTAATTCATCTTTAATTTTGATTTTCCGATGTTTTTGAGACGTTTTGCAAAACGATTTTCTCCCAAACGTAGCCCCGCAGGTCTCGCTCGATTCGGGTTGCGTGTCAGTCAAATTGGAAAACGATTATTTGCAGTTTTGTATCTCATCGCGTTTTTTTTCCTTCCTGCCAATTTCGCAAGTGTGCCAGCCCCAAAACAGAGACCGCCGTTCCGGGAGACGCTTGACCCTAATTACCTTAGCCACGTTTGGCGACATTTGTCAATCCTTCGTTAGCGTCTTCGCTTTTTTTATATTCAGACACTCTCGACAGACACCATTGTCCGGATGGGGATACCAAATTCGTTTTTTCCTCGGCAACGAGAGCCGTGGGAAAGTGTATGCCCAATTCCGGGTACCGCACCGGGCATCATCAATCCGATCGCCAACAAATATATTTATCCGACGTGATTTTGGTTACATACTGCACGTACAGTAGATCTGAGTCGACTGATAGAGAAATTATTGTCCGAAGCCATTATCTGTTGCGCCAGCTAGCTGTCGAGAGCTGCCCAGACCGGACTGACCTATAGCTATTAGCCATAAATCAACACATGCGCCTTCTAACAACTGGTAATTGTTTTTTTCTGTTATTATTGGAAATTAATTGAATAAAGACTGTGTATACGTATAATTTGATTGTAGACAAGTGTGTATGATTACAATTTCATGCAGATTCGGATAGTATTGAAATTTTCTCTTCAGCTACATGTTGTTTTTTTTTTTATATTTAAATAATTATAGGGTCTAGGATCAAATGTAACGGACCAAGGTCTCGCGAACTGGTCTTTTTGTGTGTGTTGTCTTCGTCTTGTGTGGGATCGTCCTTGACCTTTTTACTATGCATTGTGAGACGATGAAAAAAATTCGCATTTAAATCTTGTCTGGTTCCTGTCTTGTGGCATTTTTTTGGCCAAATATGCATAATAAACGCTGTCATTATCTTACGGTAAATCATGTTTATTTAATTTTATCTTAAAATATTGCACAAGGTGATAAAACGCTCTCATACGATTAGATCGCATAAAAGCTTCAGCATAGATCGTCATCGCAGCAGTTAGCAGCGTTTTAGATGTTTTAATGTTACGCGGTGCGCGACGATATTCCTTCTGGACCAGTTCCAAATGGATCGCAGTAAACGGATAATCGACTTCTCGCCTACTAATTATTGCGTTCCCTACTTAAGATCCTCAGGTTTATTTTCAAATTTATGTCATATGGAATTTTCTTATGTACAACAAATTTCCATATATTTATTATTCATTTCGAGTGCGATTTGTCTGAAGGATCCTTGGTAAAATGGGCATAATAGAGAGGCTGCTGCTCTCGAATATAATCCTCTTGATTCAAAATATTTATTGAAGTGCCAATTAAAGAGATGAGACACTCGAGGTTCATCGCAATCGAATTACTGACAGGTGAAATTATATTCCGAATTTAAATATAAATGGCATTCAAAAGTGTATCTCTCGTGTAAAAAAAATATTGTATTTTTAAATATTGTTCCTCGAGGTTTATAATTAGTGTGTAATTAAATTCGGCGCACGTGCTTTTCCAGGAATTGGGATAATTTAGGTCAGTCGTTTTTGAGTCAAACAATTTTTTGTATAAAATTAACGAATTTAATGTAAAATAAATGTTTGTATAAATTAACATTTCAGTCTTATTTCATGTGGCGCGTCGATCTCGGCCTCCGTTTTCCCATCTGAAATAAAATAAAAACAAATTCGTTAGCGTATATATATATTTATATAAATTTGCACATTGATAATAATCATCGCGCGTAATTTGCACGCTTATCTCCCCCGTAATTAGCGTGCATTAGACGTTCTGCACGCACCGATGCACGTAACAAATTGGACGTCGATATTCATTCACTCCGCAATTAAAGAGTGCGTCCCGCCAGATGTCTCGGCTTTGCACAAATATGAATGAATCACGGTGCCATAATAACGAAACTCTAGTAAAATATATTCGGCCGTTGCGAGTTCGCATCGATCGGCGCTAAACCTGTTTGCGGATTTTCATTACTCACTCGGCGGCGGTGAGTCACACTGCGGCCTGCGAGAGGACCTGAGGCTTCGCGGAAAACGTCTGTGAATCAAGCCGGGGCGACCTACGATCTCCGGCGCGAGATTCTGGGTAACCTGATCGTAATCCTGATCGCAGCTATGATATTGCAATTCCAAGTATTATTATATTCCCCATAGAATAATCCAGACATAAAAAAACAACCTACCATACGATGTGATTGCTAACCTTTCTCAATCCGTAGACCAGATGTGTGGCTCAAGAGTGTTAGCCAACATAATGGCATTTCAATTTGCCAGTCTGGAGTCATTGCATGGTAAAATAATAGGATCAGACATATTTGAAAGAGTAAAATCATGCCAAGAAAATCTAAAAATAGATTATAGTAAGCTCATCAGTGTGTCTACTGACGGAGCGCCGTCAATGACAGTACACTGTCATTTCACTTTCCTTGATTTTTTTTAAATCGTCCTGTACTAAAATATCACTGCATTTATTTTAAGAGGTAATACGTGAAAAAACTTAAAATATGCGATATATTATGTTACCGGTTGTGAAATGCGAGTTCTTAGATTTAGATTATGGTAAACTATGTGTTTTTTGAACTGGCGTACATTTTTTAATTTACTGTGTGTTTGAATGATTTTTTTCTACTCCTAAGCAAGGCAGATTCTATCCCTATCCGTATTTTCCAATGCCATGAACGTAAAAAGATGGTGGCCACCACTGGAATATATCGGGCCATTTGAATTCGAAATATTATTTTTACCATCAAACACTATGTCTTTAATTCCCATGGATCAATGAATAATTTCAACATTTAAAGCAAAAAATATATATCTAGATATATGTTATCGATAAATTCAGGCAAAGAAATAAAATAATCCCATTATTGCCCAGTGTTCCATTATTGGAACATTTTGTTTTTTCATCACCATTTCTATATCTATTGACGAATATAAATTGAGATTGCATCAGTCGATGGCTGACGAGTCTTAGGAGCGACTGGTGCAGTAATTTGTTCAAGTTCCAACTTGTGGGAAAGAGCAGTGGTTTTTTAAAAGCATAAAGTAAATTTGTTCAACCTTATAAGTCATTTTTATATAATAATTATAACTTAACAATATTGTAGACTTGTTAATTGTATTGAAATAAATTATTTGTCTTATTTTAGTTCTCTAATTTTTCAAATTTGGAATCGCTTATTACGCAGTTTTTAAAAGTTAAATCCAAAAATACTCTCAAATAGATCTCTAGTTTCTAGACGCTTGACGCTGTATGATGAAATATCTGTACTAACCGATCTGTCACGGCGGCTCGAAAACAACCGAGTCGTCCGATGGGGTCTATCAGACACCCCAAGCATTTCAAGTCAAGATATTGATGAAATTCTTCATCAATATCTTGACTTGACTAAAAATGGATTATTCTAAGAATAAAAATTGTTATTCATGATATGCTTTATAATGTGGTCGATATTTAGATTTTTCTACTAATCGATATGACGCGTCAATAACAAGCGCACTCGGTGATTTCTCGCCGTAGTCTGAGTTCTCGCGTCACGTGTCACTGGGACGTTTTACTCGCAATTGGCATATTGTACCGGATGCGAGCGATAAAAACATCGCATATTTGTTTTTATTTTTTTTTCGAAATTCAGACAATAAAGGACAAGGATTATTTATAATATTTATTCTTTAGATAAATACAAAAAGGATTCATATTAAAAAAGTTATTCGAGAAAAATCAAAAACTTAGTTTTTAAACAAATGTTACGCACACCCTAATTTTATATAAACTTTAAATCTTGTATAGCACGGATTAGTATTACGTTTTTGTGGATTCATATGACCGTGTTATACGAGTGTAGTCGATAGATACGATTAAAAACTGCGTGGAAAGGGTTAAACTATGCAATCCCGGATGGTGATTAATTCTGGAATGCAATTTCAGGCAGTAGAAATACCTCGAAATCAATCTAGAATTCCGGCAGTTTCGGTATTCGAATCGCTATTAGTGAACGAGGAGATAAGTCTTCGATATCGTATAAACTTGGACCAAGTCCAGGGAATATTTTTACCTGTTCTTTTTTAAAATAATTTTAGATAAAAGTGGGTGGATATTTTATGGTGTCAAATAAACCATAACCCTTTATATAAAACGAATATATCTTCCATTTTTATGCGTAGCTTAAAACGTGTATGCGTATAAAAATAAATTTAGCACGTAGAGGACACTATGTCAAAATATAGAGATCAAATTTAGTATATAGTTGGAGATTGATTCGTTTACGCGCAGCGATACAGCGAGCTAATTGTGTTTCGAGTGACGCGAAAAATGCATTCGAGATGTTGACCGAAGATTACTAGTTTGTTTACGCGCGAAACGTAAATATTTACGCACACGGCTGTGAATGAAAATAATGCAACAATGCGCGATTACGGCGGCGGCGGCAAAAAGCACAATCGAATATGATGCATCGGGGCGTTGCGCTGTACCGAAAGTGAAACCGGCCGATCTGACGCCGACGTCACTGGGATGGATGCTGTGCTATACGCCCGCTAAAAAGCGCAAACAGTTGCAGTCGAGAGCGACGCCGTTCGATGAATGAACGTCACTTTACGCCGCTACGGCGTCGCGGCGCCGGTGCGCCACGAGGAAAGCATCCGGTGCCATTATTCTCTGATCGATTTTATCCACACGTCTAACATTCAACTACATTACGGAATAAATCCTGACCGCATAAAACACATAAAGAAACATAAATAGAGTCAGTCCTCGACTTACGCGATTTTTAAAGAACGCGAAATAAATGCAAAAGTTACAAAAGCAGTGAACAATAATATTGCATGCTACGCTTTAATTTATGAAGAAAAGAAAAGGACTAAAAGACAATTTATCCCGTGATTTTATTCAGAAATTAAGCAGACCTGTGTTCGTTAGGCAGCTAGCCCGAAATTCGCGCTGTTCATTGACAATTCTTCCGTCTACGCCAGTGATTTTCGACCTTTTTATCTCATGGCATATTTGAAACTTTATACCAAGCTGTATTTAAATTACATATCATATATTTTTCCTTTGATTAATTCAATTAATATTGAAAAAAATTAAAACTGTTCTATGTACGGAAAGAATAACACAAGGTAAAAAAATATGTGTGACGTATCTTGACATTGATGAATATTGCAAGCTACTTTTTAGTTGGATATCAAAAAGATTTAACGAGTTATAGTATTAATAACAAGTTATAATAAATCAGCCTCCATATTCGTCAGATATACTCTCTCTGCGACGTTTTCTTATTCCAAAGGATGAAAAAATAATTTCGATAATATTATTTTCTGACACATTAATATATACAGTGGACCTTCCTGTAGCGTCGAGATTGAGATCACGCTATAGAAGACTAGGCTAAAATTTAAGCTATTTATTTTATATCACCATCTCTTTTATGGATTCAAGTTCTACGCCGTAATTAAAAATTGAGAATACCAGACTCTGCACTAAACGTTTTTTTTTATCTTTTTTGATATCCCCCTGTTTTTCCAAAATTCTCGATAACTTTGACATCGCATTTTTAGCCATCCCTATTCGTCTACTTATTTCTGGCTCACAATTTCCGTTACTCATAAGTAGAGATCCGAGATATAGAAATTCTTCAATCCTCTCCAGATCCGGCAGATTAAAGGATCTGGTTAGCTGATTACTTCTGTCATCGCCATAAACCAAGCGATTATCAGCTTAGTTTAGAAGAAACGATAGCCTGGAAAAGTTCGTCGCACTTGGAAACGTACAAGGACGAAGGAAAAGGGGTAGGGCGTCCTTCGCCGGAGCAATCAAGTGAAGACCGTCACGGGCAATACCGTAGTAGTTGCGATGCGAGATCCTGGAGAGACAAAATCAAGAAGATTCGTAACAGGCATGTTCTATTTTTAGTTTGTTTATATGACATCAACTACAGTTAAACCCCCACTAACACTAAAATCGGGACCGTGTAATTGGGGGAGTG